>PVHY01021183.1:0-12581 GCA_004024945.1 Uropsilus gracilis
CCAGGCCACTGGAGGCTCCCAGTTCTGCCAACAGTACCAGGCTACTCCCTTCTGGTGCTTGGGTAGTTCCCATCTCTCTGCATTGTTTCCCAGTTCTGGGGTTCACGCCACCCCTCATGCCCACTCCAGGCAGAGATGCCTTGTGAAGTTAGTTGGCTCTTCCAGAGCAGGGGCCCAAGCAGGATAGGTGGCACATAAACCAGTCAGAAAGAGTGTGCAGCTCTCGAATGAAAAAGGGGACCCCTGGGAGGGAGCAGGAACCCCCAATGTGCCTGACCAAGGCTCGTTCTGGATTATTCAGATTGTGAGGCATCTTTTCAGGGTGGAATTGAGCTCTAGCATGTCATGAACAATGCTAAAGGCTCCCATTCAGTAATACACACCATCTCACCCCATCCTCGATCAGTCACAATCAGTCACAATCCTCTCCATTTCCCAGACAGGAAAACCGAGGCTCAGAGATTAACTCATTCGGATGAGATCACAGAGGCAGTGTGCTCTACTGACCAGGGGCTCTGCCTTTCCCACCGTATCTAGCACACCTTGGAGATGGGGCCTCTTGACTTCTCTCCATACACAAACTTCCTTCCCTGGTGCTTTGTGGGGGGGGGGGGGGGGGGGGGGGGGTTGCAAAACCACCAGCTTACATTCTATCGGTGAACACTGGGGCAGGATCGGGGGGAGAGTGGAGTCATTCGGTACTGGCCCTGGGACAGGGACAGTGATGAATTGCAGTCATATCCCCAGCATTTCAGGCTCTTCTGCTGGGAGAGACACGTGTGCCCACGGCTGTGTGAAGACCCCAGTGGCTATGTCCCAGGCTGAACTCAGTGTGGTATCATGGAGGATGGCATCTTTGTCCCATGGGTTCAGTCTCCAATTATTTCCTTTACTGTTTCGGCTTTGCCTTTTTTCATAAACCCCTGTCCACCCCCCAACCCCCATACCCTCCACACCACAGCTGCCCCTTGAGACACCCATCTGCCTCTGGCCAGAAGAACAGGAAGCAGATAACTTCCTTCAGTAGAATCCAGTCTTTTCCTTGGCTGCCCTGGCCACCCTTCCCCCACCTCTACCTCCATTGCCCTCTTAGTGCTGGAGACTGGGGGTCTCTCAGCTCTCCTCACTTCCCCTGTGCCAGCCAGGTGGTACTCAAAGTCTGGGAAAAATAGCTCCTGGGGTTATTTGTCTTGGTTGCTCCCCTTCCTCCCCATACACAGGATTTTTATGGGTCTCATAATTAGCTGATGAATACTAAGGCCTTCCAAGAATTAGCCTTGAATGGTGAGGTTCCAGGAACCCTAGCAGGAAGCTAGAAAAACACACATACACACAAAACTCTTCATCAAGGTCCCCATGGAGATTGGCTTTTTCTGCCTGTTCTTGAATAGAGATAGATCTGGGTTCAAATTTCAGCTCCCCTCCCCCCATTTTCTTGCTGTGTGACTTTGGAGAAGTCACCTCACTATCAGAGCCTCAATTTACTCAACTGCAAAAAACATATAATTTCTTACTCTTTGAGTTGTTGAAAGGATGCACATTAACATCTATCAAGTCAATACTATCTTATCCTCACTCAGGAAAGAGTATTATCACCCACACTTAAGAGATAACACTCTCTCACCTCCTCACAGTGTTAAGAGGCAGTGTGCACAGAGGTGAGAGCCTGCATTTGAGTAGACTGGCCTGGAGACTGACTAAACACATGAGCTTGGGCAAGTACTTGAGTCATCAGGGGTTTGGTCTCTCTCCTCTGTAAAATGAGAATAATGCCTCTCTCATACCACCATAGATGAGATGAAACACAGAAAGTGCTTGGCATCGGACCTGATATTGGAGCAAGTGTCTGATAATGGTAGCTACTCAGTTCTTAAGAGTGATTATTGCAGCAGCCTAAGCAGGACAATTGACTGCTCGAGGTCCCAGGCCATCGGAGCTCCCTTGCCAGTGGGGAGCAAAGGTGGTGATGACCCCTGGGTAAGCCCCTCAAAGCCTGGAGATCCCAGGAGGGGGGATAGGTGGGGTTTTAGGCCCATCCACTAGCGGATAGTTGTTGCATGGGGTGGCATCTGCACCCCGAGGCATGTTTTCCCCAGCCCCCACTCTGGGGTGGGGGGCTTGGGAGGGCACATGATCAGCCATCTGGGCCTCACCCCCACACAGGGAGGTACCGGGTTGGGGTGGGGGGAAATGCCCCTTCCATTTCACTCTCACTCCAGCTAATCGTCAGAAGGAAGAAAAACATACATAATACAAACTCCATCATAGAATGGGTGAGGGATCAGGTAAAAATCCAGCCCACAAGCCTGAGCAGGACAAAGCAGATGGACAATCAAAAGAACCAGTGCATGCGAGACAGGAGAAACAATTATGGAAACATGATGTCACGGGTGCACCTACAAGCTTCCCAGGTCTAAAAGACCCAAGACTTCATTTTGGAGAAGCCTTTTAGGAGGGCAAGGTGCCCCTCCCCACACTATTCGAGAGGAGAGGAGGACCAAGAACTGGGGGCATTGGCCCCACAGCAGGGATGCAAAGTGAGACAGAGGAAACGCTCTACAATGGCCACTCACGGATACCTATTTCCACAGAGAAACTTCTTCATCGACATTGGCAGGGGGTGAAACCCCCTAAATCTGACACCAGAACCATAGATAAAGCAGCAAAACAACAGAGATGGGATTGGAGAAGACAGCCTCTAACAAGAAAGCATGGATAGACCACAACTAAATATAGACTGGCTGCCCAATGCAACCTTAAGGCTGAAAATCTAACAGCAAGGTTCAACTGGTTCCAACAACACAGTCCCCCACCCAGTGAAAGAACACTGCCACAGCAAAGAAAGAGACTAATGGACTTAACACAGACAAGTAAACAACAAAGAATGGGGTTTGAGAGAATGGAGGGAGCACCAGAGGGAGGAGGAAGGGGGAGGTATTCCAAAAACCATTTATTGAGGTTGTGATTTAAAGAATAAAAATAAATAAATACTTTTTTAAAAAAGAGTGATTATTGCAAAACTTCCCAATATACAGGCTCTGACACTACCTGCTCTGTGTTCCCTAAGAATTTACCATGTTCCAGCATCATGAAAGCAGCCACTTTGACATGTCTAGGTCAATACTAAACCAAGAAGACAGAAGACTTGAACAAAACAATCCCAAGACTGGAAACTTAAACAACAATAAAAACATCTTCCCCGAAATAAAAACCTAGGACCAGATAGTTTTTCAACTAAAATCTATCAAACCTTTAAAGATGAATTAATGCTCAACTTGCTCAAATTATTTCTTTTTTCTGCTCAAATTATTTCTAAAATCCAAGAACAGAGAATATCCCCTAATATATTTTACAATGTCAATATGACCTTAACACAGAAATCAGATAAAGACAGCACAAGAAAAAACTATACCCCAATGACCATTGATACAAAATTCTTCAACAAATACTAAAAACTGAATTCAACTGCATATCACAAGGATTATACATCATGACCAATAAAATTTATCCCAGGGATGCAAGGATGGTTTAACATGCAAAAACCAATCAATGTAATACACCATGTCAACAAAAGTGCAGATAAATAACATATGATATTAATAAATGCAGAGAAAGCATGATTCACTATCCATTAATGATAAAAACTCTACACAAGCTGGGAATAGAAGGAAGTTACCTCAATATAATGAAGACCATATCTTACAAACCAACAGCCAATATAATACTCAGTAATGAAAATCTGAAAGCTTTTCCCTTTGAGATCAGGAACATGACAAGTACCTACTCTTACTACTTCTGTTTAATTTAGTATTAGAGGTTTTGACTAGAACAATCAGAAAACAACAATAAAGGGAATCAAGCTTGGGTGAGGGGAAGTAGATCTATCATTATTTTCAGAGGATATGAAATAATATATGGAAAATCCTAAAGATCCCACCAGAAAGTGACTAAAAACAATAGATGGATGTGGCAAAATGGTAGGTTACAAAACCAACATATAACAATCTACAGCATTTTTATATACAAATGGTGAATGAGAAGAAAATGAATTAAGAATCTAATTCCACTCACAATCACTTTAAGAAGAATCAAATACCTTGGAATTAATTTAACCAAGGAGGTGAAGGACCAATATAATGAAAACTACAAGGAGTTTGATTAAGGTGTTGTTAAAGGAGCTTGCTAGTAACATAAGGAGATGGAAAGATATCCATGCTCATGAATGGGAAGTATCAATATACTCAAAATAACTATTCTACCTAAAGCAATATATAAATTTAGCACAATCTCCATCAAAATACCAGCAATATTCTTTAAGGAAATTGGACCAAAAAATACTAAAATTTTCATGGAACCATATAGCAGGTCTTGAATGGCAAAAGCAATTCTGAGAAAAAAGGAAAGAAATAGAGACACCATATTATCTGGCTTTAAACTATATAATAAAGCAGCAGTACTAAAAGCAATATGGTGTTGGCACTAAAATAGATACGTGGATTAATGGAAATGAATCAAAAGCCCAGAAATAAACTCACATACATATTAATACTTAATTTATGCTAAAGCATCCATGGACATACAATGGGGATAAAAATAAATGATTTGGGGGAAAAGTGAAGTTGGATCACTTTCTAACTGCACCAAAAAACCAAATTTTAAATGGATTAAAGATCTAGATATAAGACTTGCAACTGTAAAGTAAAATAGAAGAAAATATTGGCAATATATTCCAAGATATCAATGATAAAAATGTCTTTGAAGACTTGCCCCCTTTTGACAAGGACTATAAAAGCAAAAATAAGTCATTAGGATTACCTCAAATTAAAAACTTTTATGCAGCAAAGAAAATATAGATTTAAAAAAATCCCTTGAATGGAAGAAAATACTTAGTTAGATCACATTACTGACAAGAGGTTAACATCCAAGATAAATTGAAAACATTAGAGAATTCAATAGGAAAACAACCAACCAAGTTAATAAATGGGCAGCAGATCTGAACAAACAATTCACAAAAAAGGATATGCAGAAAGCCTATAGATACATGGAAAAGTGTCCTATTCACTTTTCTAAGAGTTAAATGAGATGTGATGCCATCTCACACCCTTGAGAAGGGCACATACTAAAAAGATCCCCAACACTAGAGAAAGAGGAGCCCTGCAGATTGGTGCTGCTATATGGACACTTGGGATTCATCTTAAAACACAAACAGTGGAAATACTACATGACCCAGCAACTTCTCTCTCAGGCATCTATCCAAAGAGTGTGAAACCTAATTTCATTTTTTTCACACATAGTGATCCAGTTTTCCCAGCCTATGTTTATTGAAGCACTGTTTACAATAGTCAGGACATGGAAACAAAAACTGATGACTAGATCAAAAAGTTGTGGTATATATAATTACACAATGGAGTATTATTCAGCAATCAAAATGGCAAGCTCATGTCATTTGTGGTTATGTGGATGGAGCTATAAGGAACTATGCTAGCTGAAATAGACCAAAAAGAAAAAGATAAATATCAGATGGTCTCAATTATATGTGGGGTATAGGGAAAACAAACAAAATGGCAAGAAAAAGTGAAAACTAACAAAACTGATAACTGAACTAAAGCATACAGAGAGAGGAAGTGCGGGAAGAAGGGGGAATTCAAGGAAGGGATGAGCACGAGTGAATAGGATGATGGTTCATGGGTGATATGGTGGTGGTAGAAATTCAGGGTACACAACAGTGTAAGAAAATATATAATCAGTGAAAAAACAGTGTGAAACCATAAATGCAAAAACTGATATGCTCTAGAGTGTTTATCCCAGCACTGCTGACATAGCTTAGATGTGGAAACAACCTAAATGCCCACAAATGGAGGATAAGAAAAAGATGGAAGCCTCTTCAGTCATAAGGAAAATTAAATGCTGCCATTGACACTATAAATGCAAGGGAGCCAAGGGAAGTGTGTTGGTGCAGCAATTCAGAATGACAAAGACAATGCTGGACATATATATAGATATATAGATATATATATGTATATATATATCTATATATCTATATATATATATAGATATAGCAGCTGATCTGACCAAGGGAAATACTTATAAAAACCAGCAGACATTAAAGAGTGTCTTCTCAGGTTAAGACGGAGTAGGGGGAAAGGGTCAAGGGGCCTAAAGAGAAAAAAACATAATTCTTTTTAAAATGATTAAAAATGTATTAAAAATAAGCAAAACCAGTCTTTACATGGGGAATTTTCTCTTTATATATCTTACATCGCAATATACCCCAAAGTTCTCCTACCACTATATCACCCCTGAACACAGAGCACATTCTCAAATATTGCTGCCCTCTGGAAAGAGCACATAGCCTGGAGGAGAAGGGGGCAGTGCAGGGGCTGATGACTGGTCTAAGGTGACTGAAGTTGGATGTGGATGGAGCCAAGAATTTCTTCAACCTCTCATGCTCCTTAGGAAGTCTGTAAGTCATTGGTTGGAAGAAGTTACATATTCCCTTGCTTATTCATTCATTAAGTAAATATTTAGTGCCACTACTGCTATGTCTGCAAGAATAAGCCCACCAGGGCCTTTCTCTCGAGGAACTCTACTGGGTATCTGAGACCAGAAATCGCTATCATACCACCAAAGGTACAGCAGAGGCCACTGTCCTTGTGACAGTATTAACAAAGGCATCCCCACCCCACCTCATCAGTAAGCTCCTGCACTTCTGAAGGACTCACCTCTCTCCCGAGCCACCTGCCTGTGTGGCAACAGAAACACCCTCAGCCTCTGTCTTTCTCACTCTGCTCTCAAGTGTATTCCCAGCCTTCTGAGCTCCTTCAATGTGTAGATGAGAAAACAGAGGCACAGGGAAAGGAAAATGACCTCTCCCAGCTCACCTTTCTGGGATGAGGTTCTTGTTAGCTGCAGTACAGGCAATCCCTGAGCTGGGGGAGGAGCTGAGAGCTGCAGTCCATATGAAGAAAACCCCAGAAGCCTCTGCCACAGATGGCCACACCTCAATCCTTCCCTGCCCCACCCCCACTGCTCTTGGGCTTGCTGATGTGAAAGAAATGCCCCCTGGAAAAGGTGAGCCTTGTGCATGGGCAATATAAATGAGGCATTAGATTCAGAAACCACATCAAGCATAAAGATAATAACAGCTTAGAAATGGAGTAAAAAACAGTTAGGTGTGACGTCCGCTTAGGAAACATCACACAGGATCTGTTAGGAGTGTGGTTTGGGAGCCCCAGAGCCCCAGCTGCCATCCCCACATGTTTAGCTGCTTCTCAGCCCTCAGCTCTTAACAGGCATTCTCTGTCCTCCCTATGGCTACTGCCTTTTTCACCCAGCTCCTGCCTTTTGTTCCCCTAGAGATATGGCTGGCAGCTGAGTGTGTTTTTTGTTTCTTGCTTAGAACTGGGGGCTGAGAAAGTGGCTTTGGAGTTTTCCTTCTCTGGGTGTGACTTCCTAGCATGCAGGCTGGAAAGCCTATATGCTGTCTCTGTGACCCAGGTTGGTGATTTCAGCTTGCTGAGTTGTCATGGGCACTGGAGAAGTGAATGATTCCCACCACCACCCCACCTCTCATGCAGTCCCCCCACCCCTAGGGGGAGCTGGTTAAAACTATTCTGCTAAATATTCCCAGCTCTCCACCTTTAGTAGGTCTTTCAATTCCTGGTGCCTTTGTGATTGGGTAGGGCCAGGAAACTAGTCTGACCAATAAGATGTAAGTGGGCTCCAGCATTTAATTGTCATTGCAAGGACTTCTAGAGGATCTTTGCTCTGTGCTATTAGACAAGGTGACTGCTCTGTCAGTGTGGCTCCTTGAATGAAGAGCTCATCCAAGATTCAAGATCCAAGATCCCCATGTTTATTGCAGTAAGAAAGAAACCTTTGCAGTTTGGGCTTCTATGTTTAGGGGCTATTTGTTATTGCAGCAAAACCTACCTGCTCCTAACTGACACACTGTCTGTCTCACACAAAATAGGCTATAAATGTTATGATACACCCTCTGCTCTCTAAAATAGGTGAGGAAGTAGTTCAGTTTCACTGAGCTAAAATCCAACTCCTACTATTAATATTTTAATGACTGTAGTGCACTTTGACTCTTTTCTCTATAATCCTATTTTTCACATTTTAGAACATTCTCAGGAAGGGCCTATGGCCAGATAGCAAAGGAGTCCCTGGTACCACAAAGGTTAGAAACCCTGTAGAGACAGCTTCAGTCCCCCATCTATCACATAAGCCCAAAGTTCCTGATTGTTCTAGAGTAGGGGGACCTATACCTTCTTCAGGGATGAACTGTGGCTCCTGAATCTACCCATGTGTCATAAAAACCTTGATTTCAGCAGTGCAGGCCCAAGCATAACATTCATCATCATAATTAACAAGTTGCTCATTTCCCCAATAAAAAAAAAATCAATTTCCAGCCTCCAGGGTACTAATTAGAAAAGCACCCGTTGTTGATTAAAAATTGGGATAACAAGAGGGCTAGGAGCAGCTGCCAACAGAGGCAAAGCTGGTTGCTCCCAGCCCCTGACTACACATTCTTGAGGGCAGATTGGCTGACTTCTCTTCCCCCCCGAGACATGCTTTCCTGCATTTGCACACTGACTCCACCTATGTGGGCTCACTTGGATGCTCCTCTGCTGAAGTTTTACAAAGTAAATCACAGGTGTCCAAATAGGTACACTCGTGGGCTTTCAGAAAGACCCTAGGTTACCATAGGATCTGGAGATCAGGTAGCTAGCTGGGACCAATACTCCCTGCCCAGGTGGCTAGCTGATCAGGGCTGAGGGTTGAATCTCAGGCCACCCAGTGCCCATCTTGACACTGCCCTCCCCCTCCATCCCTCCACAAGAGGGCTGTATGGCTTCCTGTAAGTTGTTCTGTCTGGACCTTGGCTTCCTTACCCTGGAGATACAGGGGCTGTACTAGATCCAAATGCAGTTGATACCCAATCACAAAGCGCCCACATGTCCCTGGCAATGTGTGGAAGGAATACAGACATTTTACATGTTTCCCCAAGGAACTTAACATTCTAGAAGCAGGGGGATGAAGGCAGGTTTGGAAATGATGAACTATTATAGCTGACAGAAATAAGTGTAAGCAGACTTAGAAGTGTTCTAGGGTCACAGTCCTGCAAAGGTTGGGTGGCCAGGGGGGCAGGGGATCTTACAGGGTGAGTAGGAGACCCACGGGTGGGACAGGGCATTCTGGGTTCGAAGGACATGCACCTGCAATGTAGGGTTGAGAAGGTGAGCATCTCAGGGTGAGCATCTCAGTGTCTAGGGTGAGCTATGGAGTGGGGGTTCTGGTCCTAGTCAGCACTCACCCCCACTGCTTTGAAGACTGGAAGGAAGTGACTTGGGAAACTTGTTTTAACCATGATCCCTCAGTGACTCTGACAAGTACATGAGATGCACATGCTGAGAAGCTCCAGGCATGAAACCAGACATGAACTTGACCTCAGGCAGGCTCCTTCTTCTCTCAGATGTCTACCACTCTTAAATGGAAGATACTGCCCCAGTATGCAGTTTTCAGGTGGTTTTTTGGTTTTTTTTTAGAGACTATGTCTTGCTATTTTGCCCGGGTAACCACAGACTCTCATTGCCCAGGGTACCCCAGACTCAAGTGATCCCCAGCCTCAGTCTCCCAGGTATCTGGGATCACAGGTGCTCGCCACCATGCCCAGCTATTTTCTGAGACCAAATCTCACTATGATGCCCTGGGTGGGTCTTGAACCTGTGGACTCAAGTGATTCCCTGTCTCAGTTTCCCATCCTTGGCTGGGATTAAAGGAACATACCACCTCAACAGGCTGCCTACTGTTTCCAAGCCATGTTCCAGAGCTCCAGAATCACCCCTCAAGTCCCTTGGAGACCACAGAGGGAAGCTGGAGACACAGGACTTGGGGCCTGGCTTTACGTCATCTCTCCTTTATCTGTTTGCTGTTCTATACCGAGCTTCTGTGTGTGCTTTGTTTGTAGTAAATGTTCCTTGACGACAAAGAATGTTTAGAAGCAGTGATTTGGATGATTCCCCAATGAAAAAAAGTAAAGTTCCTTGAAAACAGCAACCCATATTTGGTGAGAATTTCTCAAACGAAGCTGAGCAGTGCCTAAGGCTGTCTGCCAGAAGCGAGTTTTGATCTTATCATCATTTGAAATATTTTGCTGTAGTCCAGAAATCAATATGGGAAGGGGAAGACGATGCCATCACCATGTCCCAGGACACTGTGCATCCTCCAGAAAAAAAGGCCAAAACCGTTTCTGAAGCAGTTAGCAACATGAACAATTGGGTGAGACAGTCAGATGCAGAACTATACACTGGCTCTGACCTTGACCATGCATGTTATACATCAAAATCACAAGACAATTTGGGGGTCACTCCAAACAGGAAATGTAGAGTACCAGCAATCCTGCTTTGGGGTATAACGCCCTAGAGAACTGAAGCAGGGATGGAAGAGGTCTTTGAAAACCCATGTGCAAGTGATATTACAATAGCCAGAGGGGGGGGCAACAATTCGCACCTCCTTGTGATGGACTAGATAAACAGAATGTGGACTCTATATCCCATGGAGAGTTGTTCCACCCTAAGAAGGAGGGAAATCCTGACCTAGGTTATGGATGCATGAACCTCGAAGATATCACAGGAAGCTTCTACTGCCAGACACACAAGGGCAAATGTATGGTTTTAGCAAGGCGAGGTGCCCAGAGTATTCAAATTGATAGGGACAAGAAGTGGAGGTATAGGGGGCTCAAGGAAGTTATTGTTTCATTGGTAGTTTCTGTCTGAGGTGGTGAAAATGTTCTGGGGGGTGATTGTATAATGATGGGGGGCTGACTCTCTAAACTTCCCAATAAGCGTTCAGTGGTCAAAGCTTTCGTATGTCTACGTGGCCAATATTATCTTATGTCTACCGACCAGAGTGAGTCCCATGGTCTGTGATGAATTCCATGCAATACGATTGTGCCCAAGCCACCATCCTTATCATCTGTCATTTTATTCTCTGTCATTTTATTCTCTGAACTTTCCAGACACTCAACAACAAGAATAGATTATTTTTATAACCTGACCAAAAACTACTTAATTAAGCTGATCTGGTGCTCTCTGAGACTCTCCCAAAGTATCCTTGTCTTTTATATAAATGTAAGTGATAGTTTTGGTTCTTAATACGTACAAGGAGCCAAGTTCAAGGGCGCTGGGGTAACCATACACAACAAGGCTCAGTCCAAACAGATGAAGACAGGCGGTCTCCTTTCAGAGACTAGTTGTTCTCATTCGTATTTAAATAAACTTCAAATAAAAAAGGAACCCAAAGCAATCCTCCAAGGGGCCTCCCAAGAGGCTGTCTGGCTTGGAAAAGCTCAGATGCAAATTGAAGAGAGAAAGAAAACTGCAGGGAAGTAGGAACAGCCCATGTGTTTTCAGGACATTAATTCACTGCAGCTGGAAAAGGGACTGTGTCAGTGAATTTCTGCTCCTTCTGCTTTCTATCCTGTTCTGGTCCTTGTGCAGAATGAATCCAGAAAGAGGCCCACCATCTGTACGCACTGCAAGTCCACTTCCTCCAGTTCCCCTCCCCACCCCCATCCCAAGTAAATGTTCAGCGAATTTTTAAAGGATATTGGCATGGAGGGTAGCCAAGGCATCTGGATGCCAGGGTGCCATCCGCCCTAGGCCACCTTCCCTGGCTCCTGGTCCCCAGCTCAAGGTTGGCTCAAGGGCAGACAGATGGGAAGGGGGCCTCCAGGATGAGGTCAGGGTTACTCAGAGAGGCCCCTGGCTAGCTGGGTGGCCTAGGGCAGTGTCCATCAGTGCTCCAGCTGGCCAACAGGCTGATCCTGCGTGGAGTGTCTTCTGAGAAGTCTGATGGAGAGAAAGGCTTCCTCTGCTTCCTAGAAGTTCACTTTCAGGATGTGTGTATGTCTTGCTTGGAGGGGAGTAGAGCCACATGAAGTTAATACCAACGGCCAGTTACAGGTCAGGGGGGTGAAACCCTGAGGTGGAGACAGGGTCTCCCAGACATAGGCTCAAGAATGACCTTGGAGGAGGCAGAGGAAGGGAGCCAGCCACCCCATAGCCCCCACCCTTGCTCTAATGTCCAACTGTTTGGCCAAAGCGCTATTGCAGGAAGTCTTTGAGATCAGAGAGCAAGAGAAGAAACAGAGCCTTAAAGAGGCCGTCTTATTTGTCACATCCTCAGAAAACAGTTTAGGGATTCTATAGCTCCCCTGGCAGGAAGTGATGGGGGGGGGGAGGGGATCCGGGAATCTCAGCTTCATCACTAACTCCTTCCTTAGTTACCAGCGCCCAAGGCCATTACCTCCTGCCTCTTTCCTCACAAAAGTCTTAAAGGGGTGGGGGATTTTTTGTGGCACTAAACTAGACAGGTTTCCCATCTCTGGCCCCTTTGCAAGTGCCCTTCCTTCAGCCTGGGGCATCTTTCCCAACCCCTGGCCCCCATTCACCCTCATCCTTCAGGTCTCAGCTACATGTCACCTCCTATGCCAGGGTTTGCCTATATCATTCTCCTTTGTGGCATCTGCAACTTGGCCACGTGTGGACAATATGTGCCCCTCCCCCACCACACAC
>PVHY01021183.1:12681-24485 GCA_004024945.1 Uropsilus gracilis
CCTCGGGGTCTGGGGTGGGGGGGTGGGGGGGTGGGGGAGTGGGGGAGTGGGGGGGAGTTGTGGATGTCTGCCTGTGATTTTATCATGTCAGGCCAACCAACCCCAAAGGGGCTTCCAGTGTACCATGGGAAGTGGGAAAGTGTCTCTTCCTTGGAGCCTCAGTTTCCCCACCCACACGACAGCACACTCAGGCCACATTTTCCAGGCTGGCTGACTGTTGCAATTCTAGTAAGGAAGGCTCACCCCTCCCCTGCCCTGCACCCAACGCTCCCTTGGTCCTAGCACACAAACAGGAAGCAGGCATCCAGAGCACTTGTTTCTCTGCAGGCTGGAGGGACTGACCAGGAACAAAGGGTTTCTGAGCTTGCCAACTAACTGGGACTCCAGTGCTCCAGTGCCTAAGCCCTCTCTCAAACGGCGGGAGCAGAGGCCACCTGGGTCTCCTGCCCCACTTCCATCGGGGTGTCACAGGGGTCACACACCCATTATCCTAATGGCACTGCAGATCAGCATTCCTGTGTTGAATTGTACCATGACCCTTGAGGAAGGTGCCTAGCTCAGGGCAGGAGGGGAGTGCGAGACTTCTGGGGTCCAGTCTGGGCGCCGGTGGCCTCACGGATGCCCCCGTCTCCTCAGGACCTGAGCTGCCACATTCCCCACTTGCTATGTGAAGGGGCTGGATTTAGGGTGGGTGGGACCAGCTCTCTCTTGGCTTCTCCCAGGAGGCAGTACCACGCATGATGAAGGGCCCTCTCCTTGCCAGTGTCCGAGTCCCAAGTCTCTCCCTCACCCTGTGGCCCAGGGAGATGTCTTGATCTTTCTGTGTCTCAGTTTTCCCATTTGCAAAAGCCAAAATACCACCCAGGGTAGAAAGCCCCTACAATAGGGCCGGGAGCGGTGGCGTGTGCCTTTAATCCCAGCCGAGGAAGAGAGGCTGAGACTAGGAATCGCTTGAGTCCATGGGTTCAAGTCCCACCCGGGGCAACATAGCAAGACCTAGTCTCAAAAAATAAACAAATAAATATAAAAAATAAAACCCCTACAATAGTCCAGAGGGGGAAATGCCCGAAATCCAGATGTCACCATTTTATTTTTCCTCTGGTAGCTGGCCTGCTTACCTCTCCTTGTGTGTCTGCCTGTAGGAGCAGCAAGCAGAGCCCAGCCAGTTCACTGGCCCCTTCGGCCCAGGCTCATCACTCAGAGCACAAACCTGAACACCTCTTTGATCTTTGAGCTAAACAGGCAGGAAAAGAAACTGCAGGGGAAGGGACAGAAGAGCCTAGAATGTTGCCCCAAAGCAAATGGATTAGCTGCTGCCCCCAGTTGCTGGACCGGAGAAGGTCTCTAGCTGTGCCTAGACTCAGCCTGTACCAAGAAAAGGTCTTTTGAAGAGAACAATGAGGTCTCAGCCTGTCCCAAGAGAACAACGGGGGAATCCTGGGGGTATTTCCCTTCCTGCCTCTGCAGAAGGAGGAACAGCAAATAAGTCCTCTGTTACTGAGTGTAGGTAGAGTCCTGGAAACTGTGACTTTGAACAAAAACGTAAAGTGAAAATGGGGCCTCCTATGAAGTCCTCCCATCAACACCAGCCAACAGTTGGGTTTGCTTTTTCCTATCAACATAATAGACATAAGACATCGAAGGCACATTTGGTTTGCTTTTTTCATAGGAGGTACGTTGGGAGGATCTGCTGTATCTGTTCCTTGAGTGCCAGGGAGAAGGAGGTGACCTGCCAACTCCTGGCTCTCAAATTTATTCCTCCAGGAGGAGGCACAAGCATTGAAAGCGATTCATTTTTAGAGTATTTTACTGGTGTCCGTGCGTGGAGGATCCGAACCCAGGCGAGCCGGGAAGAAGGGCTGCTTTTCTCCCTGTGCCCCCCAGCTGTGGGCCAAAATGCGAATCAAATGCAAGAGAAAGATGGGGATCACTCTCCTGCCTCCTGGGGCTCCCTAGAGGGCCCACTGGGATGGAGTGGTGGGCCCCTAACTTGTGGAGCTGACCCCAAGGACTGATCCCCAGGGACTCACTTCCCTCCTTTTCTCCCTGGCAGCAAATGTTGGAGGTCTTGAATTACAGGCCCCGTGGGCAGGGCCTGGCCGCCATCTTGTGCATGTGTGAAAAGCCGAACATGAGCAAAGGAGTAAAGCTGTCAGTCCCAAGAACCAGGTGAAGATGCTTAGCTGAGAATCTGAGTGACCAGACAGTGTTTATCAGGTAGACATTTTACAGCCAAAGGGAAACTTAGGGTCTTGGCTTGACTGCTTTTCTTTTACCATGAAGGAAACAGGCTTAAGGAAGAAGGCACTTAGGACAGAGACACGATTTGAAGGCTCAGGGATCCTGTGCCCAACCGCCACACAGCCTGTCACTCCTGGCTTTACTATGTGCACACAGTGTTCTCATCGCCACGGATTTGGCGTGAACCCAACAGTAAGTACTCAGGCCATCTTCTAGTTGGTAAACAATAACCTTAATAATTATAATCAGCAAATTCTTATTATTTATGTTTTTATTTTTTTGAGACTGGGTCTCACTATGTTGCCCGGGCAACCGCAGACTCACGTTGCCCAGGGTACCACAGACTCAAGTGATCCCCAGCCTCAGCCTCACAGGTAGCTGGGATTAGAGGTGCGTGCCACCATGCCCAGCTATTTTTTGTAACTAGGTCTCGCTATGTTGCTCCAGGAGGTTCTTGAACCCGAGAGCTCAAGCGTTTCCTAGTCTCAGCCTCCCTTCCTCGACTGGGATTAAAGGTTTGTGTCACCACACCCGGCACCAGCAAATTATTATTAAAGAAATAATTTCAAGCAGTGAAAGGGTTATAAAACAAATAAAAGTGCTGACACATTAGAAAAGTACTGGAGGAAGATGGGGTGTGTTTGGGGGAGGGTCTTCTTGGGCTGGCCCCTTTCTGGGGTCCCCAAGGACCTTGCAAACCACAGGCAGGCTGCAGCTGGCTTGTGATAGCCAGTTGTTCAATTTTCAGGAATTTGGCAAGCAACTTGTTAAACGTTGCCATGATTAAAGATTAAATTCTGTAAACTTATAATTCAATGAATTATATTAGAAACAGAAGTTAAGAACAAGATTCACCATTCCCTCATTGTTTTCTTATATTTATTTTATTGAGGTGATTTACCTTTAGGGTCTTGAGATGTGGTGAAAAATGAAACAGCGACTCCAGTGGTAGCTGGGAACTGGTCTGGGTGGAAATACTGACAGATACCACACAAGGAGGTTTTATATTTTGTGATAAGCTGGTCATGGAGCAATATCATGTTTCCAGCTCTAATCTCATGTTTGTGAGAGTCTGGCACTTCCAGCAGAGGGTGGGGTGGTCCACCCAGCTCTCCTGGGGCCTGAAGCTGGGGGCCTGGGGCTGTAGTCACATGGGTAGGAATTTCCCTCTTCCTTTTCTAAAGCT
Organism: Uropsilus gracilis; assembly: GCA_004024945.1. Lineage (NCBI taxonomy): Eukaryota > Metazoa > Chordata > Mammalia > Eulipotyphla > Talpidae > Uropsilus > Uropsilus gracilis. The sequence goes on from PVHY01021183.1 coordinate 16,109, forward strand.
TCCACAGTGTGGAAGCTCACCGAAGCTCACCTGGGAATTCTGAACAGAACTGTCTGTTCCTACAAAAGAACCGCTCTCTTCAACAATATTTACAGCGTTTTACAAGCAGATGATTCATTCACTCATTTATTTATTCTCTCTAAATTAGATCCTATGGTGAGTGTCCCAGAGAGGTAGACATTTAAAGAAAGCCAGCAGAGAATCTCTCTGTATAAACATGTCTAGTCACTTCTGAATCCCCCTAGGTTCTGGGTTTCCTGCCTTCCTGCCAGAACCTAGCTGTTCTGATCAGAGCCAAGTAAGGTAGCTACTCTGCTAATCATAGAACGGTAGTGACCTTTTCATAGCAAAGCGCGTCAACCCCTAGACACATGCAATAATCTCTAAAGTCCACACCAACCCACTTGACACGGTGACTGAGCCGAAACACGGGAGCTGAAGTTCAGGTGCTGATGAAATATTCCAGCAGCAGGAGCTAGACGTTGTTTCCATTTGAGAGTCTGTGCTGACTGCTGCCTGACCCCTGCGGGTTCTGCCAAACCAGGTTTTCCATATCCCCCACTCCAGGGATACTGTGATCCTTCAGAGCATGTTTTCATGTTGTCGCCTCCATGAACTAGAATCTCCATCTGTTGCTTGCAACCATGTTTCCAACTGTACACCTGCTACTCCATCGATCAGCCCCAAACATGTTCCTGCCAGCATGAATTCCTAAGCATTCAACTAAATCTATACATAGAATATTTGCAACTGTATCACACAGCTCTGGTGACCATGTGAAAACAAAGTTTGCTTTACAAAATACCCACTCAAGCAAAACCACAGACTTAGTAAACCTGAGAGCAAACACAGACCCAGCCCCTGGCCTTGGGGACCCATACCCTCCCTCTTGATTTTGAGAACCCTGCTCTTGATTTTGAGAAGCATTTTGATTTTTCCCATAGCTACAAAGGCACATACATTCCCCTCAGGGACAGCTTGCTAGGTACTTGAGGACTTCTGGTTTCTCTGAGGGAGGGGAAAGAAGGGCAGCTGTTCTGCTCACAGACGCTGCCAACCCCAATGTCACCCCTCTGGGCAGCCAGTCCATCTCTCTGGGCTGGCTCCCTTCTCTGTGCTCCTCCAGCCATAGGGCCATCTGGATTCTGGAACAACAGGAAGATGTCAGGGTGTCTGGTTTTCAGTCTCTTCTCTCTGTCTGAAACCTCTACCCTCTTCACTCTCTAATTCCCACAGGGCTTGATTTAAAGGTCACCTCTCCCAGGAAGCCTTCCCTGACTACCTCCCTAGACAGGATCAGATTCCTGTGACACCCACTCTGTTCTTCTTCATGGTCCTTGCTGTGTAATTGATAGTTCAACAACTGTCTCCCAAGCTAAAGTCTAGCTTCCACATAGGTGGGGTTATGTCTGCTCACTGCTGCCTCTCAGATAGTTTAGCACAGTGCGTAACAGGTGCTCAGTGAACTCTGCCCATGTTAATGAGTGAGCAAATTGATGGTGGCTTGGTGAATGTGGGCTGGTTCAAGGCATGAGTTTCTGTGACAGGTGCATCTTCCAAAGCATAGATCCTGGTGCCCAGACTGGCAAGAGGGGAGTCGCTCTGGGCACAACTGTTTCTCCCTGGCAGGCTTTTAGCTTCAAATGTTCAGTTCCTGTGGGTTTGGACTTGGTTGCAGCAGCAGGTGTTACTCAGAGAGCAATTTGCTGACCACAGCCTCCTGCCGCAGGTCCAGTCAGTCCACTGAGGTTCCAACAGCTCCCACTGCTGGTTGCATCAGCACCAGGTGGGACCAGATCAGAATCTCTTCAGTGTCCCGTTCCTAACTGAAGTTACATCCAGGGCACTTAAGGCAAAAGCTCCTTTGGACAGAGCACCCGGACTGGGAAAGAACATTTTACTTATATTAAGAATGAATAACAATTCCTGGCCTTCCTCACTCCAGCCTCTCCCAGCTGCAGCTGTCACTCTCTCTGGTTGGTTACAGTCTGAGTAGCACCCGGGGGAGCCCTCTCCTAGGTGAGGCGTGGCTTTGCTCCCATCTCCCACTCATTTCAGAGCTCCCCTGATTGCCTATTTCTGTACGGCACCCAGATCCCCAAACCACCCTGGGGTGAGGACCAGTTCTCTACTCACTTCTGGCTCTTAATTCTTGAGTGATCTCGGCCAAGACTTAAATCCCTAAGCCCCTGTTCCCCCACATGGAAAAGGGAGAGGTGTGTGTTGTGATTATTCCTGCTTTGCAAGCCACATATGGCTCAAGCGCGACGGATATATGAGTTTTCAACTGGTCGGCTGTGGAGAGAACATGGGGGATGATGCCTTCATGGCCAGCTGATGTCTTCCAGAGCCCATGTCTGAACATCTTTAAACAGCGTGGCTCACACCCATCTAGAAACTCTTCCTCCCACTGCCCAGAAGTGGCCCCCGACCCATGGGCTCTCCTCCCTGGTCTCATTCTGAGTTAGGACCTGGCCTAACAGCAACGTCATGCTTTTCCCTGTCATTGACATCCACTAGCCACCCATGGCTTCAGGGAAGGAGAGAGCAGCCATACTATGTTGCCCAGGGTAGTCTTGAACCTTTGGACTCAAGCAATTCCTAGCCTCAGCCTCCCAAGGACAGCTGTCTCTCTTTTCTGAGACTATTGGGTAATAAAAATCAACACAATGACAGCAGGAGCCGCAGACCTTGCCACCCCACATCTGGGCTCCCCGGTGTACAGTACAGCTGAGGTCTGAGGCCTCCACAGTAGGTGTGGACAAGCTAAACAGAACAGTTCTTGGACATACTTTGGCTCCTTCTTTTCCAACAAAAAGGACATGTAGAAATCGTCTGCGTAAAGAACACAAAATGGTGACCTTTTGCCTTCAGTTTACAGGCCAAAGTCATATCACACTTTGCCTACTAACCTTTTCACGCTTCTCAAACGAACTGACCTGGCTCCCTCTCTCAGCAGTTGCTCACACAGGAAATAAATGGTGGCATATGACAAAATGCGGCCAAGAACTGCAGGAACCTAGGGAGCTGAAGGGGTGGAAGTGGATGCCTAATTCATGGAAGGCAGGACGAAGAGCCTGGCTTCACAGAACTGGGTCTTGAAGGGTGAATAGGAATTTATGGGTGAACTTGGGCAGGAGGTAGAGGTGGAGGCATGTACCCTGCTTTCAAAGCAGCCTATCCCCTTCCCTCCTACTCTGCCTGCCACCTTGTTCTACCTGCCATCCCTTCCGTCTCCCAGACTGACTACTCTGAGTCTACACATCACTTGTCTTGTCGAGCCTAGAATTCTTCATCCAGTCTTCCCTGCTACTTCCGACCTTCCAGAAACTTCTTGGATGAGTTAGTGGTATCACCATCTCCACTGCCTTCACTCCCACCCAGCTGCAATCTACTTGCCTGTCTTTTCACACCACTGAAACAGCTCTTGTAGAATTTGGTAACCTCCTACCTGCCCAGTACCACCTCTAGATCTTCTCTTCCAAGATTGTTCTGCACCACAGATCAGGGAACTGAATTCATTACCTACTACCACCCCCATCTCAAATGTTCCTCCCTCTATACTCTAACAGTGCACTTCATTCCTGGGTGACAGAAAGTCAAATTCTCTTCTGGACTCAATGACTACAGCACATTTGAGACATCCAAGAAGAGATGCCCAAAGGGTAGTTAAACAAGTGACTCAGGAATCCAGAACAAAGTTGAGCTGAAGCCGGGGGCAGTGGAGTGCACCTATAATCCCAGCTCCTTGGGAGGCAGAGGCTAGGAATCACTTGAGTCCACGGATTCAAGTTAACCCCAGCTAACATAATGAGACATAGTCTCAAAAAAAAAAAAAAAAAAAAAAGCTGGGTGTGGTAGTGCACGCCTGTAATCTCAGCTACCTGGGAGGCTGAGGCTAGGGATTACTTGAGTCCGTGGGTTCAGGACTACCCTGGGCAACATAGCAAGACCTAGTCTCTTTCAAAAAAAATTGAACTGGAGCTAAAGATGGTTGTTAACACAGTAGCATTAAAAACCTTAAGAATGAACCAGGCATGGTGACTCGTGCCTGTAAGCTTCAACCTATGAAGTGGCTGGGGCTAAGGATCATGGTTCAAGTACTACTCGAGGCAACACAGCGAGACTTAGTCCCAAAAAAATAGCTGTGCATGGTGGCGTGCACCTGTAATCCCAGCTACCTAGGAAGCTGAGGTTGGGGATTGCTTGAGTCCGTGGTACCCTGGGTAACATGAACCTGCAGTTCCTTGGGCAAAAATAGCGAGACCCAGTCTCAAAAAGAAAAAAAAAAAAAAAAACAAAACCTTAAGAATGGGTGTGCTTGACTGGTTTGTAGAGTGTAAGTGAAAGCAGGTAATCAGGGTATGCACGCCATACTCAGCCGTGGCAATCAGGGAACGAGGACACAGGGCTGGCCAGAAACAGGCTTATTAGTACTAGTGCTGACTCAGCGGATTCACATCCAAAGGCTCAGTACCCCAAGTAGAAAGTTATGGTTTATATATCCTTTACACATACTGGTATTCTGGGAGGGTAATGGTGGCAACACATGGTGAAGCTAGAATGAGGAAGATTCAAGGAGAAACTGGGCTGCATACCAACAAACTGAGTCAGCCAGTCTCTGGTAGTTTATCTGCCCCCCTAAGCTGTGCTTCTTAGGTCACTGTGTTGCAGCAGACTTTAAGTTATCCTGCTTTCACTTGGTCATCATGCTTCAGAAGTACCAGGTCTGCATAACCAAGAAATCTCGATTAACACAGAGACAGAGCAAACCCTCCTTCTGTTCGTTGGGTCACAATTCCAACCACAGTGGTTCCTTCCTCCTAAGTCATGCTCAATGGTGGGACCCCATGCCCCACATCATGGGGCATCTTCTGTCTCTCGCTCATGGTGTTGTCTCTGACAATCCTTACAATACCATATAAAAGCAGAAGGCATAAAAATCCAGTACTCATTACTAAAATTAGGACGAGCTGGGGTGGTGGTGTGCGGCTGTAATCCCAGCTACCAGGGAGGTTGAGGCTAGGGATCACTTGAGTCTGAGTTCAAGACTACCCCAGGCAACATAGCGAGACCTAGTCTCTAAAAAAGTAAAGTAAAAAATAAAATAAAATTGGCCAGGCACGGTGGCGCACGCCTGTAAGCGACAACCTAGAAAGCCGTGGCGGAGACCGGGGATCAAGGTTCGAGTCCTGCCCAGGTCAACATAGTGAGAGCTAGGGGTGGTGGCACGTGCCTGTAATCCCAGCTACCTGGGAAGCTGAGACTGGGGATCGCTTGAGTCTGTGGTACCCTGGGCAACGTTGAGCCTGCGGTTCCACAGGTAAAAATAGTGAGACCTAGTATCAAATAAATAAATAAATAAATAAAATAAAAAATAAAAATAAAAATAAAATTACAAATGTTAAAAAGGTAGACAACAAATATTGTGATGTGGAATAATTATAAGTCTTATACTTTGTGGTAGGGATGTAAAGTGATAATCCCTGTGCCCAACAATGTCACTCAACAAATGTCTACTTCTATAAAATTAGTACTCCATGCTTACAACCCCAATATCCACCAGCAGAAGCATAAATAAGCAAATTGTGGCATATCCATACGGCGGTACACTACTCCACAATAAAAAGGAAATAACTTATACACATGACAACAACAATAAATTAAAAACAAAACAAAACAACAGTAGGTCAAGTGAAATAGGCCGGCTGTGAAAGAGACATTCAGACAGTATGTCTGAGTTTACATAAAGTCCAAAAACAAGCAAATGTAATTAATAATGGTAAATTATTAATTTTGGCCTGGAATTGCCAGTAAATGTTTGCCTGGAAACAGAAGGAAAATTCATTGGAAATGGTGACACTTCGGGATGATGCAAACCTTTTATATTTCATTAGGGTGGTGATTACACAAGTGTAAGCAGCTTCCAACACGTGAATGGAACACTTAAGACTTGTGGGTTTTATTGTATGCAAATTGTATTTTAATTAATCATCAGAAAAATGTTTACATATCTTTAAAATAGACATTACCGCAAGAAGAAAGTTCAGGGCAGACTCAGATAAAATAAAATTATATTTATACTATGAATGCTCCCATCTGAATGCGAGTCCCCCACTTAATGATATCCCCTTTCAGTCATCCTCCCCCACCTATCACCCTCTTGATGACATCTGTCCATTGGCCACTTTCTGCTCACCATGAGTAAACAAGTCATGGAAATCATACCTGCCTTAGGACAGAAAGAACTGTATCAAATTCCAGTGGTGCTTTAAGAGCTGAAGCCCACTCGTGATCTAGCCGACATCTCTGAGCCTCTGTTTCCACCACTACAAAGGGGTGAGGGATACCTCCCCTGCCTGGTGGACTGGCTGGAGAAAGTGACAGTGTGCTGCTTTCTGGGGAGCTGGGCCCTCCATCTGTGAACTCAACTTGCATGTGAAGGTCCCACAGGGCTGGAAAAGCTCGGAGGATGACAACCTTGAAGCAGCCCACAGACCTGAAGTCAGGGTCCAGGTGAGCTGTGCTAAGAGTTGGAGATATGTGGCTCGTGACTTGGAGCCACCCAAAAAAGGCATGCTGGCTCATGACTCAAGGACACAGTTTCCTGATAAGATTTGGCCTCCAGGTCATCTTGCCCAGATCCCTTCATACACCCCTGACTTCCTTTCTCCTCCAGCTCAGACTGGATCTGCTGGACTTTGATCTTCCAGTGATAATGCAGATCTGAGCTTTATCTCTGTGTGTGAGGAAGAGGGGGTCAGAGTTGTCCCTGGGGATCAAGCTCTCTAGTGGCCCAGGCTTCCCAAGGGTAGCTGGGGCGCACCTGGACCAGGTAACCCCCAGGGACACTTCATCGCTGCTGCCTGTGCCGCCATAGGGCACCTGTTACTTGTAACAATAGCTGGACTCTCACCTGTCCCCCACCCCCTCCATCTGCTCTGAGAAGCAAGGTCTACCCAGGAAGAAACTCTACAGGTAGAAAATGCTTCAGCAGCTGAAAAAAACAGAAGTGCAACAGAACAGCCATGTCCCCTGTCACCACAACACAGAAACACAGGCACATTCAGTCCTCGCCCCTCTGCGCTCTGCACTTCCTTACTCCCAGCGGGCCCCCTATTTCCAGCTGTGGAAACTGAGGCTGTTTTGGGTAAAGTGAGGGGGTGGTCGAGAGAGCAAGGCCAGGAATCCCCCCACCCCCACCCCCACCCAACCAGTCTCCCCCCTCTATAGAGAACTTATTTCGACTTGAATAGAGACGGCTGCAGGCCTGCTCAGGGGCCAGGGTAAGTGGGGCGACAGTAGGGCCGCCGAGGCAGGCGGCAGGGTCTCCTTCCTTCCTGGGGCATCTCCAGTCGCTCTTTCTTTGCTGGCACCGACATTTTCCCCCACTTTACTCTTTCTTGGACGCCTTTCAAGACTTTGTGCAATCATTCTATTTAGCTGTTTTTCTGCCATTTTCAAACGTGGACTGGTGTCTCCCTGGGGAAGACCCGGCGGCATGAGGAGTAAAAGGGACCCTCCCAACCCGTAGCCCCCGGGAAGCAGACCCTTCTGCAGCCGAAGTTGCCGCCTTTGGAACTTTCTCCGGATGGGTTTTTCGGTTGCGTCCACCTCCTCACTCGCTCCTCCTCTGCATCCCTGCCCTCCGGGGTCCCTGTGCCCCTCTTGGGGGCGATGCCCAGAGGCGTCCTTCTCCCCTGGCCTGGGCAAGAGGCACCCCTCTGTCCCGGCCCATAGAGGGGTCAGAACCCCTGCTCTCTGGAGACTTCCCGGGCTCCCGAGTCCCCGCTCACCCCCACCCCACGCACCCGCGGCATGGCCTCGCGGCCCCGGTCCGGAAAGCTGCGCAGAGGCGGGGACAGCGCAGGGTGGGGACAGGGACCGCTCAGACTTGGACTCGGAGTCGGCGACCAGAACAAAAGCAGGGACACGGCACGGCAGCACCCCGCAGGCCCTCCCCCCGCCGCCGCCGCCACACCGGGCTCGCCCCCTCTGGGGACCCGGGCGGTGCCCCGCGGGACCCACCTGATCGGCAGAAGCTGGGCGACCGGGCGGGCAGCGGGCAGAGAGCGGGGCGAGCGCGCACGGGCTGGACCGCGCCTGGCTCCGGGGCCCCGCCGCGCGGACGGTGGCGACGCCGCTCCGCCCAGGCCTGGCGGGTGTGTCCGCTGTGCCTGGGGAGGTCGCCGCGTGCTCCTCCGGGCGCGCGAGGAAGCGGGTGGGCGCTGGGCGCGGGTGGCGCTCTCCCCTCTCAGCCCGGCCGGCCGCTGTGTGTGCAAAGCCGGTCCCGCCCCGGACACAGAGAGCTGGGAGGCCGGCAGCGCGAGTGCCTGCGTGCGGTGGATGTGAGAGTGAGTGTGTGTGAGTGTGGCGG
>PVHY01021184.1:9158-24438 GCA_004024945.1 Uropsilus gracilis
GCCCGGGGTACCACAGACTCAAGCAATCCCCAGCCTCAGCTTCCCAGGTAGCTGGGATGACAGGCGCGCGCCACCACACCCAGCTATTTTTTTGGGACTAGGTCTCACTACGGGCCCCAGGCGGGACTCGAACCGCGATCCCTGGCCCCGGCCGCTTCATAGGCTGAAGCTTACAAGCACGAGCCACCGTGCCCGGCCTGCTACCATATGTTTTTATATATGCAATCAAGTTTCCCTGCTGCCACATTCTCTTATCTTCCCCAACTACTTCCGGCTCCCCTCAGTCAGCCCTCTACCAAATTTTCTAGCTCCTTCACAATGGTCATGGCACAGAACCCCACCAACCTAAAATCAAAGGCTATACATAAAATATTCACTGGTACTCCCAACTTAAAATTTAATTACACACATTTCATACTACATCATCTCAATCAATATTAAAATCTATAAAAGTCAATCTACTGACTTGAAACGAACTAAGCCGTCTGAAAAAATGAAGATTAATGGCGTCTTCTAAAGCTTTATACACACACGTGTGGGCCATACCTGTAAGTGTTTGACTATGTTGACAATTTCTCTGGTAGAATAAGGATAGTTAATAATCCCCTGGTCAGCTAAATTCCTAAGTTCTCCAAAGGCAGCTACGAGCTTCTGAAGGATGGGCTCTGGCACATTTGGTCCATACTGCCTGAGCATCTCGAGCTCCGAGTGAGGTTTGGGATTATCAACTGCATGGCAGCTAAAAATATCACCTATGGGGAAAAGAAAGATTTACATTCAATATACAATTAATCCATTATAATGCCAAAGAACATATGGAAGAGTCGTTTAAAAAGCCAGCGGTTGCTCAACAAGGAACTTTTATTGTTAAAAGTATATAAAACTATATATACAGAAACTTCACCCAAAGTAGAAGGCATAGAGAAGAAAGGATCAGAAAAAACACTTGACATTATTTCACCAATTTATTGACACTTGTTTTGTGCCCCAACAGTGGTATATCCTGGAGAATTTTCTATGTGCACTTGAGAAGAATGTGCACTCAGCTTTTTTGAGGTACACGGCCCTATCCTATACATCCCATCCTATACATATTAAGTTCATCTAATCTAATATTTTATTTAAGGTTATTGATTCCAATGGTCTTTTTTGCTACCAATGTCATTTTCATATTTATCAACAGTAGCCCTATATATTTTGATGTTCCTTCATATATATATATGAGAAAACAATGCAACGTCTTCCTGATATACCAATCCCTTAATCATATAATATACATTCCTATCTCATCTTTTTTTTCAAACAGGAAGTCTATTTTATCTGATATAAACAACTATCCCTGATTTCCTGGGTCCCATATGTTATAGGAGTTTTTTCAGCCATTTAATTTCAACACAGCTTATCTTTGAAGCTCTAATGTAAACACATTAGAAGACATTAGAAGACAACGGAAAGCTGGGTTTAGTTTTCTCATCCAAACAATAACTCTGTGCCTTGGATTGGTGAGTTTAATTTATTTGCCTTGAGAGTGAGTGTTGAAATATTAATGCTACTGCCATTTTGTCTTTAGTTTTCTGGTTCTATTTATTTCTTTTTTCATTTGTGTGTGTGTGTATGTGCATGTGCATTTTCTTCAATTTAGATAGAATATCTCCTTTAAACATTTCTTACAAGGGAAGTCTAATGTTTGTATAGGTCCTTCACCAACTATTTGCCAAGAAGGTTTTCACCTCTCACTCTTCTGTGAAGAGTATAGGATATAGAATCTGTATTGCAGAATACAGAATATGGGACTAGCAATTTATATCTTTAAGTATTTTGAATACTTTCTTCCATTATCTACCTGTCTGTAGGGTTTCCTCAGAAAAGTCTTAATGTGAGCCTGATGGGTGATTTTATAGGTTACCTGTTTTTTCTCTAGCCACCATCAATATTCTTTCATTGTCTTAAACACCTTGTAGTTCCACAACTATGAATCTTGATTTTAGCTCTAATGTAAAACTGAAGTTACCAGTGGCGGAGGGTAGCAGAGAGCAAAATGGGAGGGGGTACAATGGACTACGGTGGAGGACTATGACTATCTGGTGGTAGATGTGTGATGACATATTCTGAAGGGACTTCTCTGGATCATGTACAGTATTGTAAGCCAGTGTTATCCATATAGAAAAAGATTGCATAAAAAAGGACAAGCTTTTTTTTGTCTACTCTCATACTTTTAATTGTCTATTCTTATACTTAAATCATTGCATAGGAAATTTCCTGGGATAAATTCCTTGATGTGGAATTGCTATAAATTCTACTACAAGACTGGACCTGTTTCATGTGGAATACGAGAATTACTAGTTTCTTGAATTACCTACTTTCCACAGGAAGCACAGCCCTTAAAAACTCCTGAGGATTAAGGTTTATCCCAGAGTCTCTCCAATCAATGAGAATTGGTCTCCTCAGAGATGGCTTCAAACCTTATCACAGTTAGGGGGATGTGACAAAAGCCATTCCTTATTTTGTATTTGACTCCAAGGGTCCCTAAATAAAGTATGGTATAATTGTTATGGAAGCAGGCTCTGGGATCAGAGGCATGAAGTTCAGCTCCAGTATCATAAACCAAGTTAAACACTTAATTTCTCTGACTTTCAGATATTCTCCTTTTTCAAAATGAGGACAGCAACTACAAAGAGGTGTGATAATGACAGCAGGCACTGAATGACAGTCATTACAAGAAATCATTGGCACTAAGACAGTATTAGTAGTATTGCTTTTGCTATTATCATTAGCATTTTTACCTAAGGTACCGAAGAAATCATTGCCTAGGAAAGGAAATCCAGGTCTGTTGGCCAAAACAATCATCCTAAAATCAGGATGAATCACTACAACATTTTCTCTTCCACTCACATTAGCAGCATCTGAAAAACAAAACGCCTTATTTACTTATTGATATCGAACAATTAAGACCATGAAGTCACAGCCTTTAAAATACTGTTCACTATAAAAAGCTCTAAAATATCTGTGATAACTTGATTGCAGGGGAAAAAAACTGTCCTGAGAAAATCTATCTAAGACAATCTAGACAATCTAAAAAAGCTTGTACTAGATTATACAGGAACTTGCACTTTTATGTAAATTCAATGTACATGGAAAATATAAATTTGTCCAAATGTTTTATTACTTAAACTTGGCTTGAAATGCTATTATTTCTTACAAATCAGCATTTCATTTTCCTTAGAAATCTATGTAATTTGTGTAGAGTCTGACATTCCAGAATTTGAGTGTTTCCTGTTAGATCATGCACCCCGAAACTTAAAGATCTTAAAAATCAAGTCAATTGCTTAGTGCAATGTTGATTTATTTCCAGTCAAAACTCCACATTCAAAAGTAAGTTGACTGGGAGCTTTGTGGAAATGTTTAGGTATTAATGGAACTGAATATTATATTCTACTGACTGGCACACATTTGAGAGAGAACTCCTAGTCCAGATAATAATTTAAGATAGCAAAAAGCTTTTAAATGGTTATTTTAAGAAGGAATACCTACATATATTTACTTAAATTCCAGTCTTAGGCTATTTATCTTTTAAAAAATGATAGCTAGGTAGGACCTGCAGTTTTAATTGAGAATTATCTGTAAAAACGTGTACTTTTTATGATACCAAAAATAATCTCTCAATGTATTATACATTTATGTAGTAATGTAACAAAACTTTAATAGTTATATCCAAATGACAAGGTATGAGATCAAAGGCAAGATTTAATTGATTGGTTAAATAAAATAAACATGAAAATAAAAAATAAAAATTGAAGAAAGCAACAAAAATCATAGTCCTAGAAGTAATGCTTGATGAAACTACATTCAAAAGAGCTTCAGGAGCTCTTGTGTGTAGCTGTCATCAACTTGAGTTTAAAAATTAAAGCTCCTTTACTTCTAGACTATCCCTTAAAATGTATCAGAAAATATAGAGAGGGTTACCAGGAGATAATCACTCCTTAACTGCAATTTGTTTAGACAATTCTTGCTCTCTTTCCATGTCATGTCTTCATAATGTCTTTAAAACAGGTAGGCAGAATTATAGCCCTGAGTGTCAGATGATCTCTGTAAGACACTATTCAGGCTAACTCAAATTCATTTTGAAATAGAAATGTTAGAATATTTTTATTAGTGTTGCATTCCCTAGTAAATTTTTTCTGGCAATCTTTGCAATGTAATGACAATGTCCAAAAGTTATCTCTGTGATGATGCACTTGCATGCTTTTAATGGGTTTTTCTGTGCCAGGCTCTCTTTGAATATTAAAAATTTTAGTTAATAGTCTTAACTTGCTTGGTTATTCACAATGTATTTTCACCTGGTAGTTATATATTTTCATGATATGAAAATTCAGATTTAGAAACTGGAATTTGTTCTCACACTGCACTAGAGAAAATGAATTCTTCATGTAGGTTAGACTAATGAGATTCACCCAGTTACCTTTTCTCTAAGAACAAAAAAATAAAAAGGATGACAATCAAAAACAGGATAACAGTCTCTAAAGTAGGGATATGTGAGGTTAAAATACAAATGTATACACACATGCAGTCACACCATGAGTTCACATTAATGTAATACTGTAATAAACACAAGAGAGTTTTTAAAAATTGCAGAAAATAATGAAAGAAGTTAAAGTGCACACAAATAATTAAGGCAAGTATAATACAGATTAATGTTGGTATTCTTAGAAAAGAAAATATGAAGCTGATTTGCTGTTAAACTAATAAAATTGTCAAAAATAGTCTCTGCCCAGATAAAAGTTAGATTTATATCTATTGATTTTTATAAATGACTGTCAACACAGACAACTTGAGCTGTATTAAATTTACCCTTATTACATATAGATAAGTGTGTAGTTTGATATTGGAGATGTAAAAAGTGCATATATTAAGGGGAAAAGCATTTTTAATACTTACTTGCAACAATGCGTCTTCCATCTGCAAGTATCATTTCTCCATTTTCTACTAGAGTTTTTAAAATACAGGTTACATTTGTTGGGGCCTTGTCTGCTTCATCTACAACCAGAATATGACCCATCTTTACTGCTTTAACCTTTAAAGACAGAATAGCCATCATAAACAAAAACTGAAAGTAACCAATTAAACAATTTCATCATTCACTGCTTTGGATTTAAAGCAGCATCTTAAAATGTAGACATGCTATCACAAATTCTCTCACAAACATGCACACAAATCCAAAACAGCTAAAAACAAAATTTATGGAACTCCATGAAAAGTCTCACATAGTTATTAACCTGTTGATTTTATAGTAATCACTATATCTGACTTCAGTGTCAGGGTTATTTCTATTGTAACGATGTCCATAATATCTCATTTCACAGGATTGAGAGGAAATATTTTAAAAGGGTATTAAAAAGTAGAGAAATTACAGTGCCATTGGAGGTAAGTGGAGAGAGACACTATTAAGTATGGGTATTAGATTTATTATGGCTTTAAAACTGCACAATTTTAGGATCTGAAAGGATAGAGCAAGTATCTACTATTAAAGACTTAAGAAGGACTTAAGGACTCTGCTTTAAATGTTATTAAAGATTTATGAATTCAGATGTGGTAAGAATAAAGCTTAAAGATATACTTTCAATATATTTAACCTGATAACAATATGCACACTAAACTAAAGGAATATAATCAGAAGAAAACTGCTAAAAAGTGATCTTGGGATCTGATTTTAGGGGAGAAAGAACGGGAAAAAAAAGGGACATAAACAGCATTAGATTTAGCATTAATCTAAAGAGCTTTGCTGAGTCATAATTTAGCACCTAATTAGAAATTAGACCTTGGCAACTAATTAGAAAGAGGGGAGGGAAAAATAAAGTCAGGTTTCAGGTGACTATGTGAAAGAAGACATTTTGAAAAGAGAGTTGAAAGCTAGGAAAAGCTCTTCAAAAACATTCATTATTTAATGCCTGGATAAGGAGACACACTTAATGAATTTAAATGTGAACCCAACATCTTTTAAAATATTAAGCAGGGCCGGGCATGGTGGCGCATGCCTGTAAGCGGTACTAGGAAGCTGCGGTTGGAACCAAGAATCAGGTTTGAGTCCCACGTGGGGCAACACACTGAGACCTAGTCCCAAAAAATAGCTGGGTGTGGTGGCGCGCGCCTGTAATCCCAGCTACCTGGGAAGCTGAGGCTGGGGATTGCTTGAGTTCGTGGTACCCTGGGCAACTGAGCCTGTGTTTCCACGGACAAAAATAGTGAGACCTCATCTCAAAAAGAAAAAAAATATTAAGCAGTGTCTCTTAATATATATAGACTGTATCATAAACATCTTTCATTATATAATGTGACAAATTCTTATAAGGACATAAGGTCAACAAAACGGTGATTCCCTTAACCAGAAATATTTTGTGTTATATTGGAAAAAAATAACAAATACCCTGAAATGGATATTTAAAAATGCAGGGTTAAAAATAGAAACTGAATAAAAAGAGGAAACATGAAACTGCTATCTTCAAATCCAATGTCCTTGTTCAAGAAAAATTCAAGCCCAACCTGGTAGAATCTCAAGACTACCACCATCATTGGGATCTGGACCATGGAGGTTCTCAAGATGCTTAGCTTGGGCCACAGTCGTAAAGGATTTATATATATATTTAAAGGGATGTGCTTGGCAAGCTGGGATTTCATGGCTCTTATGAGATGCTGAGGACCGGGTTTTCCAGTTTCCCCAAATACTGTACTAATATTTACTGAATAAAATCAGTTAAAAAAAAAACAACATTCTAGCAGCATTATCTAATTTTAAATTGTACAAATTTGAAAATAATGGCAAACTATGTTTTTTTAAATTCTGAAATGAAAAAAAGAAATCATTACAGAATTTCTATGATTCTCTAACAGAGTAGGAAAACACATCATTCCCCACCCCACCCCCCAATTTATATATATATATTTTTTTTGAGACTAGGTCTCGCTATTTTTGCCTGTGGGACCGCAGGCTCTCGTTGTCTGGAGTACCACAGACTCAAGCAATCCCCAGCCTCAGCTTCCCAGGTAGCTGGGATTACAGGCGCACGCCACGACGGCCAGCTATTTTTTGGAACTAGGTCTCGCTACGGGCCCCAGTCGGGACTCGAACCACAATCCCTAGCCCCGGCCGCTTCATAGTCTGAAGCTTACAGGCACAAGTCACCGTGCCCGGCCCAATTTATAATTAGATATCCATTCCCAAATAACATACGAATGAGTGCTTTCCAGTCTGAAATATACTGCAATTTAAGGAAGATTTCCCCCTCAAAGACTGAAATACAGGTAGCATTCCTAAAAATGTAGCTGAAAATATTCATATAACAGAATTACTAACCAAAGGTGAGTCTTCATACACAATAAGTCCGTCTTTAACAGAAGGTTGAAGAGTAAGGGTTTGTACGGTAGTGTCCCTAAAGTTAAAGCAAGACATAGTAAGAAATACAGTGAAAAAAATTTAAAAATATAAAAAAAAGAAACAAAGTGGTATTTAAGTATCAGTTAAAGAACAAGTTTTTTTTTAATTCTTTAGTATTCTGCTTTAGTCAAAATGAGTAACAATTGCATATGAAATTTCAGCAAGTGTTTTGTAGATGTAAATGACAGGGGTTTGGAAATTAATACAGCTGTACACATTATCCAGATTCTTTATCCTTCTGGTAATCTTCTTCAAAATAATTTTTTCATTCTCCAAAATCACCTCCTGAGGGGGAAGAGAAACTTCAAAAAATATATTTATATGTATAACATTAACTTAATTAAAAATAACTGATAGTGAGTTTGGTGATGACTGACTACTCACTGGCCAATTAATGCTAGTCTATGAAGTGCACATTCAGGCACAAGATGTCATCACTGGTATGAAAGCTAGAATTCCTGACCTCACTCCAGGAACAATAGAGTTACATCATGAGATCTGAACATTGCTGCCAGGATAAGGACAAACCATTAATTTTGTCAAATCTACACACCAGTATTGATCTATCCCTCCTTTAGAATAGGATCTTTAGAAGCACTGTGATCTAGTTGGATGTTGTCCACTGTTCATACAATGAGATGTACCAAGATCATATCACCTGTGATTATTCTCATCAAAAATGTCTGTACAGAAGTTGTAGGTGATAGGTAGGGCCAGATATTTTTAAGGGGATCAATTTTGTAACTTAATCTTCAACATATATACTATCTTAGAACTAAAAAAAAAATGGCCAATCTGGTTGTGTCACAGAATCAGATTTACTTTTAAATTACAGTAGTACGTTCATTTACAAATGTGTTAAACACTACCTGAAATGGGAACTTTAAACTTCAGTGCTTTTATCTACTTCTGAAATTTCTACCCAAATCTCAAACTTTACCACAATTATTTAAAATTATAAAATGTGTATCTGTATCTATTTTTTAAAACCTAATAATTGTCATATAATTATAAGGAAAATCAAACTTAGCATATCATTTATATCATTGTTTTGCTGTCACAAAAACAAAAAATCAAAAACAACTAATTGTTTTGAAACACGGTATGGTATAATAGTAAGAGAACCTTGGAGTCAGACCAGTCAGGATTCAAATTGTATTTGTCATTAGCTACACAATCTTAAGTAAAAAAACCCATACAAGAGGATCATTGATGGGCATTGGAAAGTAGCTAATCCTGTATATGGCAGATAGAAAGAATGTAACTACATGTTGGCATTTACTTTTTGTTATTGTTGTTGGTGTCAATGTGACAAAGTTCCTTGTCTAACTTCTACTTGATCTATAGGGTTTTAAAGAAGATTGATACTTTTCATAGAAATCCTTTCCCTGATCCTTTTCAGACAAAGTTAGGTGACCATATTGTATCTTCTTTTTGAGTCCTGGATTGCCTCTACTTCAGTCTTTATTATAATTCAATCTTTCTACATATATTGTAAACTGTAGGAGTGTACACCCTATCTACCTTTTCCCTTACCAGCATATGCAGTGAATTTCAGTAAATAATTGTTGAATTAATATATGAACAAATTGAACAAAAATGCTAAAAGTATAAAGTGATAGTATAGTTTATAGTGCATCCCATGGCACTATATACTACAATAAACTTGAATTCTCAAGTTTATTGCATCCTGGAACTCTTTTGTTCTTAAATCTTGAGCCTGCAACTACAGAATCCACTTTAATAAATGCTAGGTTAAATTAAGGTTGACTCTTAGAGGTATGTAATCTTACTCATTTAGAAAGGGTATTAGCAAGTAGTCAAGTTGAGAATTATACTTGGAGATGATGAGTCAAGGGAAACAGGTCCATCACATGCTTTAACACAATTAACAGAGATTTACTATTATAGCAGATGACCTCTACAGTAGATCCTCATTATTCAGGGGTTGATAAAGCATGTTGGCAATTCAATTACTAATTATTACACTTTCTAAACTATATGTTTTATTTTCACCTATATTGCAAAGCTTCTCCCTCTAACAAGATGAAATGGTTATTGTTTTTAGTTAACTTCCTGGGGTTTGACTTACCGCTCTTCCTGACTATGCTGAGCTCCCATTCCTTTGATCTTGGCTCTCATGAGCCTGATGGCTCTATTATGATACACTGCTTCCTATAGTCTAAGCACTGTTTTAGAAAGCTTCCAACACTAGTCTAACTTTGCTAAAATTCAATGAAAATGTGTCTAAAATACAGCCTTGAAGGATATCATGGAAAATGAAAATACATGGTAACAATTTATTGATGCTTACAATTTTTCCTGTGAATGTTTCTTATGCAATATAGCATGTACACTATATACTCATGACTATAGGACATAATTTATGCTGTTCTCCGCTAAAATTTAACTTTTTAGGGTTTTACACAAATAAAAACAGGATTTGTAAGTAAGATCATTTAATTCAATACTAATATTCTGGCAGTACAGAAAGGGATAGATGAGGAAGAGATATGCTCATATAGATTTTTATTGCATATAACGAATTTCTCACCTCAGTTTGTCACATATTTAATGGGCAACAACATGACACCTTCCAGAACCAAAATGGAAAAAAGGAACTCATATCATTGTCAGTAGAAAGAATAGTCAGTTGTTACCTTAATAACTATTTTGTTTCACAGCAGATTAAGAGCAGGAAATTCAAGGTGAATTCCAACTTAAAAAGTCAGGTGAAATTGCCCTATAATACTTGAATTCTGATAGCATACAACTTGTCAAATTAGATTCCTTAAAAGACATTTGTATTAGAAATAAAAATCATAGGTTGAAGAAAAAAGCACAAGTCAGATAGTTCTAAAACTAAACTACAAAGAGAATAAATGATAGAGAAATCATGGACTTCAGGGGAGTTTGTGAGAGAAGAATTCACATGCTATTGTGGTTTTGTTCTGTTTTGATTATCAATATGTCATCCTATATATTGACAGGAAGCAAAATGGAAAGCTACTAAAATTTGTAAAATAATACTCAATTTTAAAAAACGGCATGGCTTATATTTCAGTATATGCCGCTGATTACATAAGGATAGAAAACAATCCATTATGTTCTGCATAGTATTTTATACAAAAAGAAAATAGCTTGTTTTTTTAAGATACATTATTAAAAACTTCAACTTATCAAATAAAAGTTGACTACTATTGCCACTGGTAGCTTATAAACTGACTCTCAAAGATAATCAATGATTTTTTTCAGAGAATATTTGATTAAGTCACTACTCTTATATTTTTGAGCATCTTGGGTCAGAAGATATTAATTCTCCACAAGAATAAGCAATGACCCTAAGACACTATTTTAATTATTAGAATTTCAGTTTTAATGTGATTTATTTTGTTCAGGAACAGTTTTGAAATATAGGCATAAATTATTTTATTTATTTTTTTGTGGGAAGAAAAGAAGTTACAGATAGGTATACATATTACAATATCATAATTAAAAAATTATAAACCATAGGCATAAAAATTTTTAATAGAGTCAACAATTTCAGCATTACTGGGGAGAAGAAATGTTAATATATATATCTCAGTCACATTTTCTTAGTCTAAAAGTTTTAGAAAGAGATGGTGTTCCAGTATATAATAGTAATAAAGCTTGATGAATTAATTAGAATGTTCAGTTAATTGCTAAAATTGTTCTCACTTTTTGCTATCTTACGTTCTAGAGCTATCTATTAATTAACTGTGTCAATACAGGGGCAACTTGAAATATGGTAATAAATTTAATTCTTTTAACTGTGATTTCATTTAGATTGGAGTTATTACTATTTCAATGGTAATAATATATATATATATATATATATATATATATATATATATATATATATATATTCTTTGAGACTAGGTCTCGCTATTTTTGCCCATGGAACTGCAGGCTCACATTGCCTGTGTTACCACAGACTCAAGCAGTCCCTAGCCTTAGCTTCCCAGGTAGCTGGGATTACAGGCGCGCACCACCATGCCCAGCTATTTTTTTGGAACTAGGTCTTGCTCCGTGACCCTGGCGGGACTCGAACCGTGATCCCTGGCCCTGGCAGCAGCTTCCTAGGCTGCCGCTTACAGGCATGTGCCACCATGCTGGGTCTCTCAATGGTAATTTTAAACGAACCCAGATGTAACACAAGTAACGAGTGTAGAACAGGCTTTTGTCAAAATAAGAAAATTTGCCTGTAGGACAAGCACAGTCTGTTCTGTACTTCTACTTGCAAAGGCACATTAAGCTATTATCTTCTAATTTATTGAGGTACAAAGATCTCGAAATAGAGATGTTTATTTTGAGGATGTTATTTTAATGGAATGTATTTTAATGGGTTTACAGTTAGCTTTCAACTAGAAAAACAATGACAGAGCATTGTAAGAGTGAAGGAAGAAAGATGACACAAGAATTTCAAAACACTTTCAAAAACTTTCTCTTTTAGTTCATTAAAATATAAATGACATGAATAGTTCACTCATAGTAGAAGTCAAACATGAGAGAGGAAAGAATGTATGACACACAGGTGCTAATAAACATGTATTTGCTCAATTTTTAGAAAAGTAATGGTTTTGAAAACAGAATTATGAGTTTTTTGGTCACAAGATGTAAGTATAATGGTAGTGATTAAGAAGTGCTGTTGGAGATTTTTCCAAGTGAAAAATTCAAGGCATCATCAATAATATCATTTCCACAATGCTTAACTTAAATAGGTAGTGAAACAAAGGAAAGGAGCATTAATGATAATTATAACTAACAATACAGAGAGTGACACTTGGACAGATGATACAAACACATTTAAGAATTAATAGATGTTTACAAACATTCTGGGCTCTCTGCTGAGTAGCAACAGCACTATTCTACTCCTGCCAAAAAAAGAAACATTTCAACAAATTGGGAAAGAGACATCCTCAGACCCTTCAACAGAAGCAGTACATATTACAAGTAGTGTTACCATTTAATACACAAAAAGGAAGACACAAATTAGCTCTTGTTATTGCAGTGTTTTAAAAGGGAGCACTAGATTTAAATCTGGCCCTTGTAGTTTGAGCAATAATTTAACTTTTGAAGTCCAAGATTACTCATCTCTACAAAGGGAATTAAAGTAGAACCTATTAGAGAATAAACTAGAGTAAAAAGTAGGGAAGTAGTATTACTATTATGTGCTTTGAATGCTTTCAAGGAAAAGTTCCTTTTAATAAAATAAGCAAAACTGCATTTCTGTCAAAATGACTAAAATGACTCCAGCCCTTAAAATAGTTTTTTTATAGGGCAAATAGTTTGTCTAGTAGTCAATCTCTCATCACTAATAGGTCCAAATGCAAAAATCCTAACAAACCATAAAAGGAAGGAAGACATTACAGGTATAATATTTATGAAAGTTAGTTTACTATCATGCAACACTTTTGTTCTTCAGAGGTATGAAGAGCTTGCTGGGAATAGCAGGTAGAAAATAGCCACAACAAAACTGTAATCTGATGGAAGATAAACAATTAAAAATATGCTGAGTTTCAATAAACAAAAAACAACAAAGATGCCAACTGAAAAATGGGCAGGAGAGCTAAATAGATGCTTCTCCAAAGAAGATACAGAGATGGTGAACAGGCACATGGAAAAAAATGTCTAACATCACTTATTATCAGGGAAAAGTAAATCAAAACTGCAATGAGATAGAAACCATCTCACTTCCATGAAAATGGATCATGTCAAATAAACCCTAGAAACAACGAGTTGGCAGGGACGTGGAGAAAGGCTACCCTCACAGTAGTGATAGTAGTACTACCCATTGTAGTACCCTCATAGTGTTGATTGCAATGTAGACCACTCCAACCATTATGTAAATCAATATAAAGGTATAGAGGTTTTTTTAAATACTGAAAAAATATATATTGTGTGATACAGCAATTCCACTCCTAGGTATCCATTCAAAGAATACAAAACACTGTTCAAAGGGAAATATGTACTCTTCACTGCAGCACTCCTTACTATAGTCAAGGTATGGAAATAACCACAGTGACCAAGATAGATAAAAGGATTAAGAAGCTACTGTATATACTACACAATGGAATTCTATTCAGCTATATAGACAAAGATAAAACCTTGCCATTTGTGACAACATGGATGGAACTGGAAGAGATTATGCTAAGTGAAATAAAGCAGAAGGGGAAAAGTAAATACAGTATGGCATCATTTATATGTAGACTACAGAGTAACAAAACAAAAATTAAACCAAAACAAAGTCTAGATAATATGACTGCAGAACTGAAATACTTGAAGGGGATGTGGGTGGAGATGAGAAAAGGTTCAACAGTACAAGGTAAAGTTGTATGGATGTCTGGTGTTAGGTGTGGTGATGTACATCTGAGGTGGTGAGATCCAGTTTCACTGATCTCAATTATAAAAATGAAAGGCAAAAACAAAAGAATAAAAATAAATAATTATGCTGCTTTTGAAGTCTACTTACCTTCCTTATCACATCTCCTAGTACTATATTAACACTTTAAAAAATAAAGTCCTCCAATATTCAAAGCCAATCTGATGATCAAATCTTTTTTCTGTTCCCCCTACCTTTAGACATGATTTCTAATTTGATACCATTGTAATGAGAGAAGATACATGATATGATTTCAGTCTTTATGAATTTGTGATCCTTGACAATGTTCCATATGCTCTTAAGATAAATGAACAGTAAATTTTGGGGGGGTTGCAGATTACTAATGTATATTAAACCCCATGTGGTCTAATTTTTCTTTTATGGTAAGTCCTTATTTTCGTTCTTATTCACCTATGTATTGATGAGATTTTGTTTTTTTCACTCCATTCTGCTGTTGTGTTGTGGACAATTTCAGTTTTTAGACTTGTTAATTCTTATTATGTATTTTTGATGCATATATTAGTGAGTACTTTGCACTGATGATGTACTGATGATCAAATCTTTTAACAAATTCTAAAAGTTTTGTAAGTTGGCTAATCTTTAAAAACAAATCTACTGAAATGCTATCTTAAAAATTGGATCTTTTTTTCCTTACTCTGAAAACTAGCTTTCTGGCTTGGTCAATTTTAGACATTTAGAATGACCTAAATTCTTTGTAGGAACTCCATTTCCCTTTTCCAGAAAAAAAACAAAAACAAAAACAAAAACAATATGAAGTTCCCTATTTCCCTTTTCTTCTGCCACTAAAAGAATACATTTTTAGTCAGACTTTAAAAAATGAATTAAAGGTTGAGGCTGAACTGAGTGTGTTTGAACTGGGGGTGCCTGGCCAGTTGTTTTGAGTGCCAGAAGCATCCACTCCAGGGCCCAGCTTGCTCGGGCTGAGGCTCACAGCAGCTGAGTCTCACAGGGGACAGGGAAACACAAGTCCCTCTGCCAACGCACCAGCAGCTGGGTGAGAGCTCCGCAGAAGTCAGGTGAGGTCTCCTCCCTAACTGCCCCCTCAGGGACCAGAGGGTTGCTAAGGCAACGGTCCTAGGACAAAGGCCCAGCTCTGCATTTTGCAACTGAAAGAAGCCTTCCCGGCCAGCTTGAGGCTGAACTGAGTGTGTTTGAACTGGGGGTGCCTGGCCAGCTGTCTTAACTGCCAGCAGCTTCCAGCCCAAAGCCAAAAGTGCCGGAGCCGCTACGCAAACTCAGAAATCAAGGACACTCACTACCAGAAGCACATAGGCAAAGTTATCCACAACTATATAGATTTCAACATGCCTAATACTAGAGCAGTAGTCACCCAATATGTAGAGCAGATCCGAAAGGAAAACACAGGAAGGAGGAAGACCATAAATACTCAAGCAAGCCCTAAGAAAAATAACTCCCCACCAAAGGAT
>PVHY01021185.1:0-24371 GCA_004024945.1 Uropsilus gracilis
GGAGGGAGGGAGGGAGGGAGGGAGGGAGGAAGGAAGGTTGGGAGAGAGGTTTTTTGCATCTCTAGAAAGTCAAGCTCACCTTGGCATTAATTCTGAGCAAGAGGTCTAGGCTGGTTTTACTCTAATCCATGCTCTGTTTCCAAGGAAAGCTAAAATGAATGTGAAGTGGATTCAGGGTGATTTGGCAGTAATAACACGTTTGAAAAGACCCTGTTGAAAGCTGCTGCCACATCACATGTAAACTGTGCATCTTGACAAAATTGTGCTGTTGCTTTTACTTGACTTCCAATCAGTGTAACATTTAGAGATCACTGAAGCTTAGGGTACACTTTTAATGTTGGGACACCCTGAGAGTGTTGATTTAGAGAATTATGTCCCTACTTTTTCCTAATACCCTCAGTATCTGTGGCGTCTCTTCTTACTCCACCTAAAGTCACCTTTTTGCAGTTTCTTTTCTTTAAACTAACATTGGTTTGCAATGCTGTATATAATTCACAACTAACATTGGTTTGCAATGCTGTATATGACTCACATATATAGGATCCCATGTGTTCAGATGCACGCTACCCTAGTACACTGCTTAGCATAATTTTGTCAGGGCTGCAGTCTTCGCTGATAATAAGTGACAAAGATAAAATTCATAGTTTGAGATTTACTGAGGTAATCTGAATAATAATCTGAAAAGTTAGCCTGTAATATAAAAATGACCTTACATGGTTGAAGAGATTAGTCTAAAAACTCAAAAATGTTTTAAAACATTAACATAGAAAAGGTTTATTTTAGGACATATATTTTAATCATTACTAATTTAAGTGTGAATTAAGAATGATAGAAAAGGTAGAGTAGGGCATGTGTATATATTGTTAGATTCAGTTGTTCTCCGAGAGCATATTTAGAATTTCTGGGAGATATATTAATTACTTAGGTCAAAAGGGAACCCAGAAGCTTGCAGTGTGTGCATGCTATATTCAATCTCAAACAGTTAATACATATACCAAATGTACAAGCATTTTTCACTAGGAATGATTACTTAGTGTTTTCTATTTTCAGAGGGAATTTGAGAATTAATAACTTCTGGCCAATTTCAGCAAATAAAAATACCTTCCTCCTATTTTTCAATATTTCAAGTGAAATACTGTTCTTAGTTTTGAGTCATTTGTTATTAGTGCTTTATTTCTTTACTCCATTATTCTCTGAAAAATGTGCATTTTAAATCAATATATATTAAATATCACAAATTAAACTGGCCAAGTTTTGTTGAGTGGAAAACAATTTCCTAAGGGAAAATAATATATCATTTTATATGTGAATTTCTGCTTGGCTGTGGTTGTAAGCAACTATGTTTAACCATCATTGCCGTAAGACTGATTTAAACTGTTCTAACACATAAACCTCACACTTCAATATGAACACAGCAGTTTTCTGGCATATAAAGCTTTTATATTTACTGTTCATATTTTCCTGAAAATTAAGAATTCTAAAGCATACTTCTCTTCCCTCCCTCCTTTGTTTCCCTTCTCCCCCTTTTCTTTCTCTCTTCCTCTTATCAGTCCCTCTATAATAGCATGTAACATGGAGAAGCTCTAATTGAATAAGTCTCATACTGTTAGAAGAAAAAATAACATGCTAAATTATGCATGTATGTAAAATAAATATGAAACTAGTTATTTATCGAAAATACTTTAATATTCTGTAATAATGATATTTAAATTCAGAACATAGAGGAAAGTTTTAATAAATATAAAAATTTAAGTGCACTAAGCACTCCAAATCAACAGTGACGAATACTTAAAGTCAAATAATTGTAGTCTGGGAAGGGTTGTTAGGGAAAGCTGAGACCTGAAGCATAATCATTGATTTATTAGCTTAATAAAATTGAGTAGATGTTAAGAAAATACATTTTTGGCAGTTGTTCTGTGAAATCCATGAATTTTGGTCTTTATTTTAAAAGCAATTGAAACCATCGGAAGAAATTTAGTTGATGGTTGGTATGATCCAATCTATGTCATAAAACATCACAGCACTGAAAAATGGATGGGAAATTAAGAGGAGGTAGCAATCACATCTAGGAAGTTTTTTTTCTTTTTTTTTTTTGAGAGAGTATCATCATATAGCCCTGTAAAATTCTATGACATTGAGCAAGCACTATGATCTGAACACTGGAATGGCTGCAGAGATAGGAAGCACTAAATGTGACAAAAGATATTTTGTTTTCACATCAGGATTTAATAGTTTTTCCTTATATTGTAGGAACAATGGTATTGTTTCTTAATGGTATATAGGAGTCTCTAGATGGAGTCATTATCTCTGGCCTTCTACCATACACTGTAACATGGGCACAATGAGTATCAATTTTAACAACACTTAAGATGATAAAACTTACTGTTAACTAAATCCTGTGCTACAGGTTTTATACATCTGTGTCACTGTTACCTTGATTACAACAAAATAAAAGCAATAAAGTTGGTTTTCAGATTTTCTTAATTTATTTTCTATTTTCAAGATGACAATACTGATAACAAAGGGAATTTCTCAGAATATTCATTCTTACCAAAGTGGGACCTTATTATTCATATTTTTATATAGAAATATATGTTCAACTATGAGTACCAGAAAGCAATAATTGGCCAACATTTTTGTATAACTGTTATGGCTAAGAATTAGTATCAGAATATAGAAACTAGGGTAATACATGTATTTCCAGTGAGGAAGTACATTTTTTAAAATGAGATGGTTATGTGCCTTTGCCTTAGAGATTTTATCAGTGAGGCTTGTTTTATATAAACATATTAAAATGTTTGAAAATATATTTCATGTTTTGTATATATGAAATGCATAAATATATATCCATTCCATTCTTATATGGATAGAGAATACTTTTATTTTGAGAAAAAGAATACTTTCATAGGATAATGCAAAAGGAGACATGACTTGCATTCATGCTATGTAAATAAAGTAGTCATTTCTTTAAATGTAGTTGTATGAATTAGAATTTGGTTCCTCAGAAAAGTCATCTTCCTTTCAGACATGAATACAGATAAAATTTTCCATTTGTCTGCATAAAAATGGAAGAATTTTGCCTACAGGTAAATGATGGGTAAATGATTAATAACATACAGAAATTCCTTTAGCATCAGAGGGAATTTCCAAAAAGCTCTGCTATTGGAATTTATTTAAATATCATCATAAAATCTAAAATTGCAGATGACTTTGGAGTAATTCATTCTAACCATCTATTGCTAGTCATCGGAATTTCTAAAATAAGGATTTTAATAATGTCTCCCCCTTTTCTTGAAACAATTTCAATAAATTCATTGTTAAAATTTTATTATGTATTCAAATGTTCAAATTATTGAAAAATTTCTTTATAGAAGCCATATTAAATCTGCCTGTAATAGTTCCTTTTTGTTTCAGATTTTTAAAGTCACACATAAGAAACATAAGTTCCCTTTCAAAAAGACATTTCAAGTATTTGGATATAGTTAACAGGTAAGCTTTTTTTTTCCATTCATATAAGCAAAATGCTATTACTAAACACTAATATTTTAATCCCCTATGGTACTTTTCCACTTTCAGTATCCTAATTAGGGTACAAAATCTAGAAGTGAACAATTATTCTAAATGCATTTAAGTATGAAAAGACTATAGTTGATTTGAGCTATTCACTTCTTTAGTAACTATTCATTGAGTGCAATATGTGAAAAGCAGTCAGTTACCCAAGTCATGTGGAACCTACTGCTCACCATAACTATTCAGGTGTTACTTTGAAGGCATCTTCTACAACACAGTTGCACATATCTTTTCCAAACTTTTAGATCATTTTCTATTGATTTCTTGAAATTGGTCTCGAAGTAGGTATTTACACCAAGGAAATCAGAGAACAGTATAAAAAACTATTTGGTAAAACATATCCTAGGACACCACTTTATCTTTGTTATTATTTAGAGTTCTTCATATTTATAGGATCCTGAAAGTGAGACTTTATAAAGGTCTGGTGCTATGACTACTGTTAATTATGCTAATAACAAATATAAACTGTGACATATAGATACTTGAAAATAATTCATTCTATCCAATTAGGATCTATTGCTATTGCTTCTCAGCCTTTTGGCTAAGATCAAGTGTAGGATCTATTGCTAATTTAAACTTTATAGCCTATATTATGCTGATCATCTATAAATATATTTATTAAGCAATAATTTTGAGCTCACTTCCTTTACTTACCCAAAGTGTAAACTTCAGTGCCTTGTTCTTCACGTATAGTCACACTTGAATTTACCAACTATTCTGTGCATAGATGATGTCTGTCACTCTCCTTTTTTACTGCTGCTTTAAATTTATATTCTCTTTCTTTCAATTTCTATCTACAATTTAAAGCAAAATCCCAAGCACTGAAATCATGCAAATATAATCAAAAGAAATCTCTTGCCTGGTTGGGAAATCCAATAATAGTTGTTCTTATAGCTGTTAGATGATGCAGGTAGGTTTTTTCTTTTTTTGCATATCTTTCTTAGAAATGATAAACAGCTTTTTATGTGCTTCATGGTCATCTGTTTGTCTTCTTTGATAAATGTCTATTCATCTTTCAACTCTTATAATATTGATGATATTTATAAGTTCTTTGTGTATTATGAACTTTAAACTTTTATCAGAAGAGGGTGCACAAATACCTTTTCCCATTCAGTAAAGTGTCTTTCTGTATCGATGTAAGTTTCTTTTGCTATGCAAAAGCCTTTTAATTTGATGTAGTCCCATTTGTTTGCTTTTGCTTCTGCTTCCCTTGTCTTTGGTGTGGGGCCCAAAAATGCATCACTAAGTTTGATGTCAAAGAGTGTATGGCCTATATTTTCTTCTATGTGATGGTTTTAGATCTTATATCCAAGTCCTTTGTCCAATTTGGATGAACTTTTATGTCCGGTGGGAAATAGGTCTATCCATTTTTCTCAACACCATTTACTAAAGACTGCGCTCCACTTTAAAAGATTCACCACTCTCTGAGAAGACATGAAATATTCAAGAGCCTTCACTTTAACATTTTATAAACTTCAATAGGCAGATGTTAACCAATTTGTGCCTACCATAAAGATCTTCTTAATAAGAGGAAAATAGCACAGTAAAGATTGAGGTAAAACTGGAGTCTAACAAGTGCAGGGACAACTTGCCAGTGCTCTATAAGAAATATGCTGAATATATGTTCAGCAGAGACTACTGAACTAATACCTCTGGCACCTAATTATATCTACAGCCAAAATAAAAGGGAAAAAATAGCTGACTAAATGGAAAGTGTTTTTGCATAACCATTTTGATACAGAAAATGCCTTTGATATTGCTCTGGAAGTAGTGTTGACTGCTTTTATTTTGTACTACTATTAAAATTTAAGAAAAATTATGATCTACCTGTGTTGTTTGGCATCCAAACCATTAAATGAATTTAATGTGTAACTATTCAGCATTTGCATTTTGCAAATATTTTCAAGAAAGCAGAGGAAAAGGTTTATTAAACATGAGCCATTTTCTTTTCAATCAAACTCTTTGCAATTTCAAGAAGTGAGTAGAAAACTCATAGAGATAGATATTCAGAAATACAGAATGGTGTATTAGCAGCTTTTCAAAAATATATACACAAATGTGACATGTGATGTGATTTATCTGGAAAAAAAGACTCCTATGAACACAAAGAACCCAACCCTGTACTAGAATTCTCTATAGAGTCAAATCCTAAATTGAATTATATATAAAATGCACTATCAATGTCTTCTCCTTTAACACAGAGTGGGGGGGGGTGGATTTTATTAATATCTGTGTTCCATTATTTTATTATTACCTGTAGACCAGGCTTTGGCACACTCAGATGCTTTCTAAGGTTAATAGCTCATGATGACTTTTTTTGACACTTTAGTAAAATTCTTCCAAGATTTAACACCTCTTGGCCTTATAGTTACTTCTTTCCGGATCAATTATTTGTTCTTAGATTGATATGGATATACAGAATTATTTCTATTTACTAGTAGAATGAAAATTCTTTTTTCTTTATGCTTAGGCATGTTATCTTTTTTTATCTCATGGAGAGTAAATTACACTTTCTAGAATTATCTCCTTATAAGATTGCTGAATGACTGATTTAATTGATGTATTATTTAAGAATCTACTCTGGAAATAAATACAATAAAAGACATCCTTTTTTTTTGGCATCATCTTTTTTTTGTTTGTTTGTTCTTAACATCTAATAAGTTCATATTTATTTTGCATATTAAATACTAATATAGTATATTAAATCTGTTAAGGTGATGATAAACCTATTAAAACGCTTCAAATTTCCCTAATAGTCTTTTTAAACAGAACCATGAAAAAGCACATAGCTCATTAAACAGGTTTATATCATGTATAATATATTAATTGTAATAAAATTGCTTTTTCTTTAACCCATTGAAATGGTAGATGTCAGTCTAGTTGTCCCAGACATGGTTCCATAGATGGGAAAGAGTGGAACCAAAGTTAGCAGTCACCTAAAAATCACACATATGACAACACATGAGAAAACCCAGCTAGCCGTGGGAGTTCTTTCTAACCAAGTAATGCATAAATTGCCTATTCTAAAATGCTTTTATGTAGAAATATAAAAATGGACTTTATTATAACTTTAACCACATTTTTAAATGAAGTTATCACTTCTACCAGTTTGTAAAGTAATTTGGATTTTTTACATGATACGTACATGTTAATGTCAAAAACAAATGAAAGTTGTTTATTTTTCTAAGTTAACTAGTTGAATTCTTTTGCCTTAAATAATTTGGTGGAAGCTCTAATTGACAACATAAGGTAATCTTCTTAGGTTCATAATCTCAGGTTCATAATCTAAGTTATTAATAAAATAAATCAGTAGAAAGAGCAGAGCATCACAATTTTGTATCATGCTCCTAAAATTTCCATCTAGGTTGACAGTAATCAATCAATCATCTCTGGAGATATTACACTGGCTATAAGTCTACAATACGTAACTCATATTTATCTATCTTATTTGCAATATATCATCAATGATTCATCCAAAACTTTACTGAACTAATGATACCTTGTGTTTCTAACCATTCTTGATTAACCCAGTAAAATACTCTGGACAAGTAAAGAGTACATGTCATACTAAATTATACTTCCTCTAGTATAACATTTATAATTATAACACAAGATATGTGATTGAAAACTCAAAATTACCACCAAAAATATGCAAAATAAAAAGTAAAGATTTCCACATCCTCCCAATCTACTCGCTATTATCAGATGGGATTAATACTTTTTTAAAAATGTTTACATATGATTTACATATCATTTTATGAATGCATTTGTTACTTTCATCCATATTTTCATTGATGAATACTTTGGTTGATTATTGAAAATGAGCCATGGATGTAGGACTGCAATTTCTCTTTGATATAGTGATTTTATTTTTTCTGTGAATGTTCCCAGAGGTAGAATTTTTGGATAATATGATAGTTTTATTTTTAATTTTTGAGAAAATTCTGACTACAGTCCCGCATGGATGTGGCAATTTATATTCTTAATGTACAATAATCCCTTTTCTCTACATTCTTGGCAGTGCTTGTTATTTCTCATCATTAGATAATAACTATTCTCACAGGTATGAGGTAGTAATTTATTGGGGTTTTTATTGTACTTCTCACATGATTAATGATGCTGAATACCTTCATATACTATGATCATCTATATTTTTTATTTGCAAAGATGTCTGTCTATTGTTACTGTATTCTGCCCACTTTAATATGACAGTGCTTTTGCTACTGAACTATTGCATATTTGATATATCTTGCATATTAACCATTTATCTGATGTTTCATTTCAAGTATGTTCTCCCAATCTTCCAATGTATGGATTGGCCTTTCACTTTGTTGACTATTTTGCTGTGCAGATGCATGTTGGTTTGATATTGTCCTACTTGTTTGTTTTTGTGTTTATTGCCTGTCCTGTGATGTTATGTTAAAAAAAATCATAGCCAAAATTGGAAATACAGGGTTTAGGGTAAAATTTATTTTATGGAATATTTTAGTTGACTATTTGACATTTAAGTAGAATGCAAAAACACTGAAGTAGTGAGACATGAAAATATTGAGAAGGGTATGGCGAACAGAAGAAACTTCATATTCTAAGACTGCAACTGAAGTGTGTTTGACAAGTAAAAAAAAAACATAAAAGACAGCATTTTACTGGGAAAGGTAGAGCAAAGACCAGAGGAATGAGAGCTAGCATCAAAGATATAGCTGGGTCTAGATCACAGACTTTTATAAGAAGTTGACTTTTACTCTATGCAAAAATCTTAATCATTATCTTAAGCATACTGCTATGAATTAGTCTGTGGGCTAAAATTTTATAATGATATATATATATATATATATATATATATACACACACACACATACACACACACTAACAGTTATATTGAGAATAGTCTTTAGGTGAGTATGGGATGATGGTAGTGAGTGTACTAATAAAAAAGCTACCATAATTTCAAGAATAAATACTAGTACTATTGACAGCAATATTAGCTACAGATTTGAGAAAAATAAATTTGATTCAATATATATTTTGAATCCAAACCTACAAGATTTTCTAATGGACTCAATATAGAGTATGAGATAAAGAGGAAATGTTTACTATTGACTTTCAGAGGACTGTAATAGCAGTAGGAATGGAGGAATGGAATGTGAGTTACTGTGATGGGTTAATTAGTGTTGATGTTACATTGGAAATATCTAGTAAATAGCCAAGCAGAGTGTACATGGGGAAGTTGAATAGATATATATGTCACCAAGTCTTAAATCTGAAGAAAAAATATAAATTTTTAAGGTCTAAACTTTTTTTAAGTTCAGAGGATGGGATATACAATTACAATAGAAATCCAAGGAATGAGTCCTTCACTACCATATTTACAAATTAAAAGTATGAGGCAGAATCACCTAAATAAATCAGCAGAATTATCAAGAAAATCAAGAGAAATAATTTTCAGTTTAGGTATTGTTTTTTCTTTAAAAAAAAAAAAAGTGGGCAACTGTGTTAAATACTTCTGTTAGGCCAAATGTGATAATTCAGAATTCATCATAAGATTTATCACATATGCTCCTTGGCAGCCTTGATAAAGCTTTATTGGTGAAATAGTATTAGTAAAAAAGCAGACTAGAATGGATTCAAGAAATAAAAGAATGGAAGGAAGTGAGGACTTGATTACAGAGCTTAATGGAATTCCTGATGAACCAAACATGGAATGTGGGAGAAAGACGACTCAAAGATGACTATGAGAGCTTTGTAAGTTTAAAACTGGAGACGATGTAACTTAATAATATGGGAGTGTTATATTAATGGGTTGATTTCATGACCATTTTTTCTATACAGAAAAGGAGAAAATAAGAAAATGCTTTGTTCCCCTAAGAAAATTTAATTACTGTTTTAATTTTGAATTCTGTTTGGTGACTGATGGTATGATTTTCAACCCAATGAAGGACATCTAGACTTCTCCTTTTTGAAAATTACAATTGCTTTTGAGAGTCAAATGATTCCTAGTTTCCCTTTTTGAGTGTGTTTTTACTTAAGGACACCTCACATTGATTAGAATAACACAGACCAGATGGAGGGTCTCTGGGCACTCTTTATTTTTGCCCAAAGTCTTGAAGAATGACTGCACACAGAAAGCAGGAATGCAGCAAAGTTTATTGTTTGACAGTATCTTTTATAGTTACAAAAGTCAAAGGAAGGGTGAGAACTATGACATATGTTTCTCATTAACTAGTTTGTATGTAGTTGGCTAGCTCATTATTTTCTATAGGTCCAGTTCTCAGGATGGTCAAAAAAGATGTTCAAGGATAGGGAAAAGGGACAAAGAAAAAGGGAGTAGGGAGCAAGGAGCAGTGAGTGGCTTGATCAAAGAGACTACCAGTTAAAACAGCTGGCTTGGACACACAGCTTCCCTTGGAAAGGGTATGCCATTTCTAATTTGTGAGTGTTATCAGGGGCCTGGTCAGTCCTTGCAGGCGTGTTTACTGGGTTAGCACAAGGTCTCATGAAACATTTTTTTTTTATTTGTCAGATATACTTAAATGTCTTAGGTTTGTATTTCTAGGATCACAATAGACATATAATGAAATAACTTCCTACTATAAAATTTCTAGATGTTCTGGAGCACTACATTTTTATTTTAAATATGCTGCTGAGATGCTGCAATTAAGAGACACTTCCAGAAGCTACTCTACTCAGGTTATAATAATTAAGAAGTAAAATGTATGAAACCCATAGCAGAAGGTCAAGAGATGAAATGAAATTATTTCTGTTTTAAGATTATTAAAAATGTTATTAAATAATGTATCAATGTATTAAATAATGTAATATTAAATAATGTATTAAATAATGTTATTAAACAATGTATCAATGTATTAAAATGTATTAAATAATGGATACTTAGTATCCATACATAGTATATATATCTATCTATGATAAGTTAAGGGTATATACTATAAATTTAAATACATTAAATATAATGCATACATACATCATAGCCATCCATGATAAGTTAAGGATATATGCTATAAACTTAAATCAACCCAAACAACAATGGCAAGGTAAAACTAATTTGGTATCAGAACAGGAAAAAACTGAATAATAAAAACTAAAGGAAAGCAGAATGGGAGAAAATTCTGCTCAAGAACCAAGAAATGTAGACAGTGGAAAATAAAAAGCAAGATGGTTGATTGTAAAAATAATCATAACAGATCACATCAACTGTAGCTCTAAATAACCCAATTAAAAGACATAGACACTCAACATGATTAAAAAAGCGAGATACTACCTATAAGAAACCCATTTAAAAAAAATAGAAAGTAATAGCAAAAGAAGTATCAAGCTATTGTTAAGCAACAAAATCTTTAGTAACTACATTAACATCAGAAAGTTTAATTCAGCAAAGAATATTAGCAGAGGTAAAGATAACTATTTAATAAATGATATATAGATGAATTCATTAAGATAACATGCTCTTGCACAACTATTTATGTGTTTAATAACATGTTTTCAAAATACATAGAGTAAAAATTTAGAAAACAAATCCACAATTACATTGGAGACTTCAAAACTCCTAAGTAGTTGATATAAGGAGGATAGAAAACCAATAAGATAGAAGATTTGAACATTTTCAACCTGATCTAATAGTGCAGAAGTTTACTTAATTTTGTATTAGTGTGGCTTCTGGATCAACACAGCAGTAATTCCAATGTGATGATATGTGTGTCATTAGGTTTATCATTCGATTACCATCCTTTGTGTTCCTGTGCTCAAACTATGTCTGTTTGCTCAACCCTCCATTCTAGCAACCTCAGGTCTGCAGTCACAGTTCTAGGTTTTATTCAGTTTAATTTTGTCAGTTTCTGTACTTCTCTGTGATCTACATATGAATAAAATCATCTACATGCCTTTCTCTGCTGTCTTATTTCACTTAGTATAATCCCTTCCAGTTATATCCATATTGTTATTTATATACTCATATATATAAAATATATATTATATATAAAATACATGTATTATTTATATACAATATATATTATTTATATATAATGTATTTAATATACATTATATATAAACCAACATTATTCATATGCTATATATCAATTATATATAATTTATAATATATAATATGCATACAACATTTATATATTTATAGTATACATTCAAAATATATAATTTTTATGTGATATGATGTAATTTATATAATATATATTATATATTATATGATATGTATATATGTGTGTTTAACATATATGGGATTGTATACATCTCTTTGTAATCCACTTGGATATGAATACATCACATTAATTTAGAGGAAATTAATGCTATATATAATTTGAATTAGAGTAAAATGTTTGCTTATAAAACAGTATTAGAGTACAACTCATGTATGCAAAATTTTTTGAATCATTTATGTTACATGGTTAACTGAGTTAAGCTCACATTTTTATGACTTTTTTCACATATTGAAATAAATGTACAATACAGTAAGAAAATAAAACATTTTTAATTATGAGAAAAATCTTGTTGGCTGAATAACAGAATTGTAGCATTAATAACTATCAGTCAGAGAAACAATTAGTTCAGTCAGGAGCCTTATTTTTCCCAAGACTAACTAATGGATGTTTGGTTCACTTTAATTGATCAGGAGGTACTTTTAGAAGTATTTTGTAAGAAACGGGGTAAACTGAACATAGTTTGTTTTATTTTTAAAAAAGTAATTTTTCGGAATCCATTTGTTGCTATAGGTGCTACCTTTTCAATATATCATTTATTCATTGGGCATTCAAGTGGTTAATAGAATAAATCTCTAATTATAGAGGAAATGAAGATGTGCTGACAACTCTGTGATTTGGGGGGAGTGACAACCCTGGGTAGCTGCCATATTCTGACATTTGAGCTACAGTTGTTAGTATCAAAAATTCTCTGTTAAAATAATTACTCTTAAAGTGGCTCATGGGAGATACAGTTGCATGTATTTTGTCAGATTTGTCTAGTCAGCTGTGATATCAACCCTGCAACCCCCCACACCTCCTGACTTAAATCACAAAGAGCTAGCAGCAGAATAATGAGTTAATTATTACTAGGAACTTCCACTGTCAATGTGAGCATGGAGTTGTAGAAAGTGTCTAAAGGTAGGGGGAAAAAGGGGTCTGGCTCCTAGACTGCATTTGTGACCCTACAGGTCTAACTTGAATGAAAGCCAATTTGTTATGGGGGAGGGTCACAGGCTTTTTACTAAAAAAAAAAAAAAAAAAAAAAAAAAAAGATTATTTTCCCACCTTTTCCTGAACCAGAGAAAAACCTTTACCTTTCAATCTGATACAAAACTGACAAAACCTTTATGAACCCTTAAGCTTCCACACACAAGTTACCTTTGTCATTTAGCTACCCACTGCTTGCTTGCCCCAGGGCCCTCTTCAAAATAAAGTAAAAAAAGAAAAACTTTTATTTGTGAACTTGTCTCCTTCACAGCTCTTTACTGCCACAGTTCAACCTTGTTATATAATTCCAAAACCAGACTAAACTTTTAAAGTGATCAAACTATTTATTACTAAGTAAGCAAGTAAGCAAGTGATTACTTAATCTAACATGCTTATTACTCCAGTTATCTCAATGAATATGCTACAAATTAGACCTGAAAAACCTAGCTACCACACCACATGTCTGAAGCTCTCCATAGTCCCTGGTCACTTCACCACATGTCCAATTAGAGCTCACAAGCATATGTTCCAAAAACAGCATTTCTCATTCCTCCATGGTGTCTGTTTTGGCTTCCTACAAACACATGGTTCAAGATGTGATGTTCTTTTCTCTTGGCATCCCTTTCAACTTTAGGCAGTACAAAAGCTCCAACATACAGGAAACAACCTAAGGTTCATTTTTCAGATGCCTTTCCAAAAGCATCTGAATCAACGTAAATATGACAAACTCCAGCACAAAGTTCAAATCTCCAAACTCTTTAGACTCCTTCAGCACACAACATCAGCCTATGCATACTAAGGTTCATGAGTTCAACTGCCCCAGAACATTGACTGTTTACAGTAAAACTTCTTGGCCTCTCTACTTTTCAGTCCAGCTGCAGTCCACACTGCTCCCAAAGCTAGCCCTGTGGCTGCCCCCAAATCACAAGTCTCTCACCAACCCAGGGCCAGTGCTCATGGGCCACAGTCCAACTCTTTCTCTCTGCCTTGGTTGTGGTCCTGTAATCCTGTAAAGGGAACTTTCTAACTTAAACTCAAATCATCTGCCTCCTTCTTCCAGACAGATTCAAATCCTAAACCTACTGCAGTTAAATGACTTCACAGGACAGTCACCTTTGTTATGTAGATTCTAGCCACTCTCTTCTCAGCTTCCTGCCCCAGAGACTGCAGAAAAACAAACAAACAAAAAAAAAACTCACAAATTGCAGTGTATAACTTACTAGCTTGCCTCAATTTACCCTTTGCAGCCCCTGCAGTCTAAAAACATCCAATATTTCTGCCAACCACAATCTTTGTTATATTTTCAAGCTAGAACAAGACTCAGTGATTTGAATAATTTATTCTAAACAAGATGACTCTCCTATTTATTTAACTACAGAAACATATAAGAAAAACCCTGATTAATTTCATTGTCCAAAACCTTTCTCAATATTGTCCAAAGCCTTTCCCCAAGATAGTCCAAAATCCTCAGTTCTTTAGTTCCATTAACCTCACTTGTCTAACCGTTCAGAGTTCATTTCCACATGCTTGAAGATTAGACATCTTTCTTTAGTGTGCTCCAGCTCTTCCAAGCATGTTTTCAATGGTGTTATGTGTTTTCTCATTGTTGCCTTCCTCCAGGTAGTAGAAAGAGACTCCATAGTACAGGAACCAGCAAAACTCATTTTCTTCTCAGGCTCTGTTCACACAGCCTTTCCAGAAACACTTGAGTTAAACTCAGCAAGAGAATCTCCAACATGGAGTTTAAATCTCCAACCTCTTTAGCTTTCGCAGGCACATTCAGTTTATACTTACAAAAAAATATAAGTTACCAGCCTGGGCCAAAGGCCCCAGGCCTCAGGCCCCTTCATGGCCTGACCTCCATCTTTCTTTCCCAAATGGTTGAGTCTCTTTGTTCCAACTCTCCCTATATACTTTTCTTACCACCCAAGACGGAGATCAGGAGGAAGTCTTGTCAATCACCTATGTTAGTGACAAGACCAATAATATCCTCTCTGAAATGTGCAAGTCTATAGCAATAGAAGAGTAGCTAGCTCTTTATCAAACATATGTATCAACTATTGTTGATACCTGGGGGGGGGTAGATGCCCCCAGTATCAGTCCCACAGTTGGGCCTCCATCTTCAAAAAGGGCTGACCCCCAAAATGACTGAATCTGTCTTTCTGCAAACAGGTATATTAATTCCTTCTCAGAGGGAGAACCCTGTCAATCACCTCTACACCACAAAAGCTTTGTTTTTCTTTTCTCTTCCCTTTTTATCCTTCGGAAAGAAAACTATATGAATTCTAATGAATTCTAATGAATGCCAAGGTCACACCTTGGCATAGTGAACATAAGTTTGTTCACTTGAGCCCTGAACGAATCAAGTCAGAAAGTCAAATCTTCATAATATTGCCACTTCTTGAAATTTACATTTCTAAACTAAAAGGGAAGTAACTCCTATCTCTGAGCTCTACAATGGTACTATCAGTGTATAACATCAATTATGTTAATGGCAGACACAGAGTCAACAATTTCTCACCAGAAAAGTAGGTTCAAATTTGGACCTCAATTTCTGCAATTTTATTTATATTTTACTACTGGATTTAGAAGGATTTTAGTTTAGTAGTCCTTTGGGACTTATCATTGCTCTTAAATATCAACTTTGGTCCATTGGCAAGGTAGGTTTCTATGGTACTTTTTCTCTCTTTATTCTTAAATTTCATTTTAATCAGCAGCAGAATAATGGTTTCTCACATAAAAGAATTTTTATAAATATTTGTTCATCAACAATATTCTCTTTTTAAATCTGTCATTACATGGATTTATAAAGATGCCATTTGTTTATAATATCTATAACCAAAACATTCCCACAAACTTACGAAAACGTATGTGAACCTGAATTTATGAAGATTGCTTGGCTGCTATGATTCAAACACTTCTGTCTGATGAGTTGAATAATCTTTTCTCTTAATAGTGATTAATTTTCTTGCTTCATTAATCAAACAGGAACATTTAGGAACTATATTCTTATATGCTTCTCAGATTTCTAATGCTTCTCAGATTTTAATTTGTTCAAAGGAGTTTGAATAAT
The DNA here is from genome assembly GCA_004024945.1 of Uropsilus gracilis. Lineage (NCBI taxonomy): Eukaryota > Metazoa > Chordata > Mammalia > Eulipotyphla > Talpidae > Uropsilus > Uropsilus gracilis. The sequence continues at coordinate 15,835 of PVHY01021185.1, forward strand.
TGAGAATAGTGTAGCTAATTTAGCTAAAATAAAAATGTGTGCTAAAAGATTTATGTTGAACATTTTCTTATGGCACATGCATAATTCACTTGCTATAAATAAAAAAAATTGCTGGGAATTTGTGAAAATTTTGGACGATAATTTAGTTGCCTTTCAGGATTTTTTTTTTTTTTTTTTGCATTAACACTGGTTTTCAATACTGTGACTCAAAGGCATATGTTGATGACACCTCAGATGTATATCACCACACTACCACATTACACCCATCACCAGCCAGGCCTTAGTCGTCCAGTAGGGCACCTTCAGTCAATTTAGAATAATGTCTGTTTAATTCTAAAATAAAAATAAAGGTTACTTGCCATAAGCTTCCGATATTGGTAAAAAGAGAATATTCATTTCTTTATTTTCTGGAAAATCTTGAGTGACTGGCAACATATTTGAATGCATTAAATCAATAATCCAGAAAAAAAATTCAAAAAAATCATTTGGTACATCTATAAGCATCCAAGTAGAACTCACTTAATGACTTCAATTAAATGGTGGATAAAGTAATTTATTGAAAGTTTCCCCCCAGTAATCACAGTTCATCATGTTTAAAATGTGAATATTTGAGTTATGTGCTTTAGTCAGGTGTTTTAATTGTAGATTTAGCCAAATTCAGGTCACTTTTATTTTCACTATAATTGACTTCCAATGTCATATATATATATATGATATATATATGATATATATATATATATGACATTGGAAGTCTATATATATATATATAGAGAGAGAGAGAGAGAGATAGATAGATAGATAGATAGATAGATAGATAGATAGATAGATAGATAGATAGATAATATTAATATGTGCCTATCTCCTTCTTTGGAGGTACTGATTATGTTTTTCTCAATCAGAGCTTAGCAATCAGAGCTTGTTTTAACAAATGTTTAGATTAATAATTCATCAGATAAATTGTAGGAGTACGGTGGGTAATTTTATACATTTATATTAATTTAGTAAGTATTGCTAGATGATAGACTTGTCATCTACTTACCTGAAGTATTGATAGAGAAAGAGAAAGATACAATGGTTACACATATAGGCTTTTCCTTCTTTTTAAAATTTTTTTCTTACTTAGTCACAATTGACATATAACATGGTATAAGTTTAAGTTGTACATTTATTAATTTGATGCTTTTATATGTTGAAATATGATTCTCACTGTATATTTTATATTTATCACTTCTTTCTTTATGATGAGAAAAAAATAACATCTACCACTCCTAAATTTTAATGGTATGATCTGTAATGCTGACCATAATAACTATGCTATGTATTAAATTTTTCAAACTTGGTTATATATTCTTTTTATTTTTGCACCCCTAAAGAACATATCTCTACTCATCTACTCCATAGTTTCTGGTAACCACCATCTATTCTCTATTTTTACATTTTTGACCTTTTAAGACTTCATATATACATTTTATCATATAATATTTCTTTATATGAATGCAGACATTCAAATAAACCTGTTTCAGTCACTTCTATTTTTGGGGTTCTTGCTTTTTGGGATTCTTGCCTTTTTCAGGGTTCTGCAATCAGAATAACTTCTTCATGGCTGATTTTAATTTATTACCTTCTCATCTCTGACTCACCAGGCACCAATCCTTCATCTGATTTATATCATCTAGAAAATTTCCTTTTTATCACTGTTCATTGGCTTTCTTTTTTTAACTTTTATTATCATTTTACTATGATCTCATAGGACAGATCAGTGTAATGGATTCAGCCCACAACCCTGAGCTAGACAACCATTAAAAAGTAGATGCTTTCTATTTTATTGTCATCTCTTTAAAAATACTGAGTTTTTTTGCAGTATGTTTTAGTAAGGAAGGATAATCTTTATGTTTTGGTATAACGATTAGCAGTTCTAGTCCTTATCACCAGGTAAATTATGTTGAAATTAAATAATTTATTCTCAATGACACTTTATTTCTTTTCAAAGTACTGCTGTTTATTAGTCATGTCTTTAAAATGACAGCTGTTTGCAAATATGAAATCATCTTCAAATAGTGATCATGTTTTCTATCCTATTAAGTGATAGCATAATATAACATTATGTGTGGCACAAACTAATTTGAAACAATTCTTAATATATTCCTTGTGGAGACAATATTCATCTTTTAGCTTTAATTCAATTTTTTATAAAGTTATTTGGTTGTTGTGTTATTGTAAATTTTAGATTCTAGACACACGAATTTGTAAAAATAATGAATAAATTAGTTATAAGGAATAACAAATTCCTAGCCTTTATAACTTGATAGGGGCAGCTTAAAATAAATTCTTAAATATGTTCAGATTAAGCTCTTAAAATATCAAGGAATTAGTGTCCAGAAAATTCAATCATATATTTATATAGTAAATTTAGCATTATGCAAGTGAACTATTCATTGTTTAAAATGCAGCAATAACTATGACTAAAATTCCATCAAAGAAAATTAAAAGTAACAACCTTTCTAAAAAAGTGAAGATTCCAAAAATAAATATGCATTAAAGCAAACTTAAATGAAATTTAAATGCATGCTTTCATTATTTGTTAAAACAATAAAATTACCCGATCCTGCAGTCATTATGAGTTTTTAGTACTTTGCTTGGAATTAATTTCTCACAGGTGGAAGATAGATACAACATTTTTAATGTTAAAGTAGTTTGAGACAGAAAATATGAAAAATATTTATAAAATATCAAATTAAAGCTAAAATATTAATAAGTATTTTACCCACAAGGAATATATTAAGAGGTGTTTTAAAGTAGTTTGTGCCACCTCTAATGTTATATTTTGCTACACTTAACAGAATGGAAAACATGATTATTATTTGTAAGGTATTCTACTCTTATTGGGAATATGATCAGTATAAACTAATAGAACACAGACTTCCTTGTATCAACCACTCTTGCCTTCAATTGTAAATCATTGATTTTAATTTTTGCTATCAAATGCATTCAGTAGACTAAGAAGTAGAGTTGTATCACTTCAATAATTTACCTTGGTGGATAATGAATTATGAAAATGGGTCAAAAACAAGCAACACAGGATATTTAAACTAAGCTTACAAATAGGAGCAGCTGGCACTTTAAAGTCACCACAGGTTCATCTCAAAGACCACATAATCCTTAAGAGGAGACAAAAACCGATTTACTTAAAGGACAAAATGAACAAAAGTCATTGATGGTACGAGGAACTTTTCTGGGAATCTTACCAACCAATCCAATCTCTAGTCCAAAAGACTACACATGGCCTTCATTCTGTACTTCCACAAGCAGCGGATGTCTCATCTTCAAGCCAAGTGAAGAATTCAAGTTGGTGCCATAGCTCCATCTACAAAGACATAGCTCCACCCACTTCAAGTCAAATGTAGGAACCAAGATGGCATCGCCAATCCTTCTTCAAAAGCAGGAGATTCAAATCCAGTGAAGAAAATGAGGATGCCATTGTTAATTCTTCTCTAAAAACCACAACTCCCTCATTCTTTCAGCTTCAACGCTGAATTAGTCTGAAACCAGCAACACTCACTGGATACAACAACAGTAACCATTTCTGATTTCTCATGATGAAAACAGCAACATAACAAATTCTCTTTAGCTCTCCAGACAATTTCCATGCTTTGCAACTACAAAGTTAAACCAAGATCTCAAGTACTGATATCAGGTCAAAGGGGGGCAAAAGTTGCTAACTAGCAAGTCACAGAAAAAAACAAAACAAAACAAAACAAAACAAAAAACCAAACTTTTAAAATCAGCTTTTGCCCTCAGGTTCCCTCACCCACATGTAGCAGTTGCCACTCAAATGCAGTTCAAACAACAAGGTTTTATTTACAAGGAAATTAACCAGGAAAATGAAAATTCCTCACAGCCACAGGTGACCAGTTATCTTACCCTAATTACCATTTATTCTAAAAGTCCCAAACGCATGTCCAAGATGGTGACCTTGTGCCCCTCCAAACCTTAGAGGTAGGCACTTTGAAAAACCAGTCTTTCTCCAGCATCTTTTTCGCTTCTTCTCCAGAATTTTATGCTGCTCTGCTTCTCCAAGGCTCTTCAAATTTCTTCCATAGTTGCTGATGCACAAATCAGCTTTGCAAATCCCATTTCCAGTTCACACTACCACCCTGCTGTGGTACCACACTATGGTACTGCTGTGGTACCACACTATCCACACTGGCGACTCTTCTACTTGTCACCATGCTTCTTGTCACCTCCAGTTCACTGTTTCAGCAGGCCTACCTTGACCATGCCACATGGGCCTGTTCTTTCAGTCACCATTCTTGTCTCCTTCCTTTCCTTTCCTTGATCCTTCCTTTTATTTGCCTTTTGGCATGTCTCACTTGATCTCGCATGACTTTCTCTCAGATCCTGCCCACCAGGGCATTTTGGCAGCTGTTCAATTTTCAACTATGTCTTTACCCTATATCATTTCTCCATTTTGTTCTAATACACATTTATATCTATAAATGTAAAAACAACTTTTTGCTTATACAGTTATGCAAAAACATTACATGTAAGCAGGCAAGACATGCAGTTACATTAATACCAGGTAAAGTATTTTTCAAATATCATATATCTGAGAGGGAAAAAAAAAAACTAAATCATTAAACCTTTAGCATTATTCAAACTTCTTCAGTGTTTTAACCTGTACTGAGTAGTCTACTTTTTTTGTTTTGTTTTGTTTTTGCTTTTTTTTTTCCCTGATCTTCCAAAATCTCTGCAAATCTGGCCTTTTAGGTACATACTGAGTTTGCTCTGGAAACTTAGTAGCAGAATTTCACTTTTCTTCTTATCAACTAGTGTACATACTGACGTAGGCAAGTACTTTATATTAAACACATGTCCAATATACACAGAGGGCTTTCCACTGCATGCCCATAGAATCCCCGTATAGAGGCACTTTACAAGGTTTGTCCTTGTAAGGACAAACCCATGACTACTTTTAAGCCCATGACTACTTTTCACTAAGACATTTTAACCAAAATTCTGCATCTGCTTTCCGCTTTAAGGTGACTAACACAAGGTAAACTATCCTTGGAATGGTCAACCAGGGGTGATTTGACCTGCTGTGGTGATTTGGTGATTTGGTTGCCAAATGAAATAGGGATGAAAAGGGACTGAAGCTGCTAACCAACAAACCATGGGGAAAAAAAAAAAAAAAAAAAACTTTTAAAATGTGGTCTGCCACCCAGCTTTCTTACCAGACCCCTCTCACCCACACCATAGCAGTTGCCATTCAAATGCAATTCAATATCAGGGTTTTATTTACAGGGAAATTAACCAGGAAAAACAAAAAGTTTTCAAAGCCACAGGTGGCCAGTTATTTCACCCTAAGTACTATTTAGTCTGAAAGTCCCAAACACATGCCCAAAATGGTGCCCCTTTGCCCCTCCAAACCTGAGGCAGACACTGCAAAGTCCAGTCTTTCTCCGGCATCTTCTCTATGCTTCTTCTCTATTGGGTGTTCTGCACTGTTCTGCTTCTCCAAGGCTCTTCAAATTTCTTCCACAATTGCTGATGCACCAAGCAGCTTTCCTAATCCCTGACCATCTTCAGGTACCAGATCACACTGTCACCTTGCTACAGTGTCACACTCTCCATACCGGCTACTCTTTGGCCGACCGACCACCATGGCTCCTTGCTACCACCAACTCTCTCTTTTGGGGGTTTCCTCTGGCAGGCCACATGGGTCTGTTTTCTCAGTCCACCATTTTAATTTCCTCCCTTTCTTTTCCTTACTCCTTCCTTTTATTTGCCTTTTGGCATGTCTCACTTCTCATGTGACTTTCAGCCCCCCACACCAGGGCATTTTGGCACCTATTCAATTTCAACTATGTCAGTACCCTGTATCAGTACCAAATTTCCAAGTCTAATTACACAGGTCACAAGTTTCTTCAGCATGGTTCTCTGGAGTTCTCACAGGCCTGGGGTGGGCGGAAGTCCCTTAGTTGGCTTCCTCCTCTCCCCTGCTGGGCACATGGCTGAGGCAGGTCTGAGGCCTCCCACCTCTTTGTCACTCCCCTCTGCTCTCCTCTGTTCTACACCTTTTCCTTTTTCTCTTTCCTTCCTAATTTCTTCAACCTCTTCTTTCTCTGAAAGAATTAATTTTCTTTCTCCAAGTCCCTACCCACCAGGGTAGAATGGCTGCTTTCTAATGCATCACCACCAATGCTTGGGACCACAGCTCCCCAATTTCACCACAGTCCCCCTATAAATAATACTGTGCTACAAATTCAGGTCCTTCTATTCTTCTAATAACTATTTTTCATAAAAATCTACTAGTAAAATATTGTTTAGCTAATTATTTACATTTCCAAATATGTAGCCTTTCTCCTTATGAGAAATAGAAAAGTTCGTGTAAAATTTGAACATTTTTATTTATAAGACTTACCTTTCTTATACTGTTGTAATGAATAGAAATATAATTTTCTATCATAGCCCTTTTACTTCATTTGCTTCTATTTGAGGTATCACAATTTAAATGTGACAGTCTGGATTGACCTGTCTCTTTAGACTGTGGGGGTTAACGATTTACTGTAAATTTCAGCTCACTGGTAGGTCAAAGAAAATTATTTTCTAGTTTAAGTTGTACTTTTCATGATTATGGGAATATTTGAAAGAGGGCAACAATGAAAGGACTTTTTAAGTTTGCTCTAAACACATATAGGCCTGCGTCTCTTTCTGGAGCAGGCTACTAGCAGTTCCTTTGAAATTACATTTAACTTTAACTGATTACACCTATCTACCTGCTTCTCTCTATGAAGCATGCTACAAACTGTTCATTAACATTTGCACTGTACCTCTCTACTATTGATATGCAAACATCAGCTACCAGCTTCTCTCTGCTTTCTTTCCCTCTTTCAGACATAAAAAAGAAAAACTTAAAAACACAGTTTAAACTCTTGTGGGTTCTTTCCACCATCCCCAACCTTCTCAACCAAAATATCAAACCAATGCAAGACGATCACTGCAGAATAATTTATTTCTAATGAAGTGATTTTCTAATTATCCTATAACTACAAAAGAAAACATGTAAGGAAAACTCCGATTACTTTAACATTGTCCAGAACCTTTCTTGGCATTGTCCAAAGTCCTTTCCCAGATTGCGCAGAAATCCTCGGTCTCTCAGTCCTGATCATCTCACCAATGTCCAGTTAGAGTTCATCTCCAGACGCTTGAAGACATGTTCCTTTGGCTGCTCCTTTGGCTTGCTCCTCCTTGTCTTCCACACTGTGTTCTCCTTGTCTTCCAGGTAGCAGAAACTCCATGGTGCCAAACCAGCAAAGTTCACTTTCTTTTCAGGCCTAACTTTTGCACAGCCTCTTTCAGACACAAGTCAAACTCAGCAGAACAAACTCCAACACGAAGTACAAATCTGCAAACTTCTTAACTGCTGTTAGCACACATGCTGTTAGTTCAGGTCAGCCAAGGGTGGCAGGCTCCCCGATGGCCACATGGACAAGTTCATATGGCTCACATCTTTACAAGATGGCCGATTCCCATCTCTCCTCCATTGAATCTCTCTCTCTATCCAATATCCATATTGGAATCTGATTCCATATTCGAATCCTTCTCTTTGTTTGCACACCCTTTATATATCCTGATTTCCCACCTTCCAGGAAACCTGTTTCACCTTTACCATTTCACTTCTTTCTACCCCTGCATCTCCCTGAAGGGAAATTCCAACTAAGGTCATTCTCACATTTTAGCATATTTGCCCTTGAAATCTGCAATCTTAAACAGGAGACAATGGGGCGAGGGTAGCACACCCTATCATATAGGGTATAGCACACCCTAGGAGATAGCACACCCTATCTCCTTACCAGGAGAGAGAGGTACCAGAGACGGGAATGCACAGAGGGATGAATTTCTGTAGGGACAACCACAAGGTAGCCTTTTATAAAAAGAATGGCCTCAGAGGAATCAGTCATTGTCGGCACCAAAGTTTTGGACCAAAGCTAGTATCGTCTTCCATTTAGTACAATATCTTTTCATTTTGATGATAGTTTCCTTGACACTACAGAGCTCTTTGGTTTGGTATAATTTCATTTGTTTATTTTTGCCTTAATTTTACTTGTAACTAGAGTTGAATCCCCGATCAGCTCTCTAGAGCCAATGAGAAAAGAGTGTATCATCTACATTTTCTTTTACTTATTTTAGTTTCAAGTCTTATTTTATAGTCTTTAACTGATTTTGAAATAGTTTTATCAACACCATTTATTAAAAGAGGTATCTTAATTCTATGTGTGTTCTCGGTTTGCCTGTCATAAAATAATTGTCCATAAATGTGTGGGTTTATTTCTAAACTCTGCTGTTCTATCAATCTTGTGTGTTAGTTTTCATTCTTATACTACACTATTTTGATTACTGTATATTTAAGTATAGTTGGACATCAAGGAGCAAAATGCCCCCACTTTTGGTCTCTTTTTCAACAAATTTACTTTGACTACTGAAAATCTTTTATGGTTCTTTACAAATTTTAGGATTTTTTGGTTCTATTTTTGTGA
>PVHY01021186.1:0-24338 GCA_004024945.1 Uropsilus gracilis
CACTCACATTCAGTCTTGCATGCACTCAAACATACACAACCACACACCCATACCCCCCCACACCCAAACACTTGCAGCCATACACACTCATACTCTCACATTCACACATGCATACTACACATGCTCTTGGACACTGACCTCCCATTTATTCATCCCTCACACATACCATTGGCTCTCTGGCCTATACTTGTGGTTTTAACATACCTCTTATGATTATGAGCATGTGGGTCGGAGAACACTTGTGTGTGCATGTGTAAGTGGGGACACCTGTGCTGAGGGTGATGACTTAAAGGACAGCATCACTCTGGGGAGAGGATTTCAATTTACTGTCTTCCTGACCAGTCTCCTGATTTAGTATTAAAAGACTATAAAATCCACCAATGGCTCTAAAATTCTCTTTTTGTATGTGAGAACTGACAATGAACCTACCCAGACTGGGATGGATGCAAAACAGTGAATTTTGCTGCTCAACACAACAGCAACAACCAGGAACTCCAGGAAGTGGTGAATGTCTGACTCAGAGTTGTGGGGACAGCTTGTGTGTTTGAACATATACAATGCTTCAGTTGTATTCACACACAATAAGCACAATTCTTTGCAAACCACTGTTCCTCACAGTTGTTCCAAAAACAAGAAATACTCCCCCCCAATTGCAAAGACTGCTATTAGGTATTCCATCATGTTTGCACTCTAGATTCCTTCTGTTTTTCCTTAAGTGTGTGGTGGGTCTGGAAGAATTTTTTGGTTCTTTGACTTGGAACTGGAATTGAACAAGCAACCATCCACTGGAGTACATAAGCTCCCCTTGGCTCATTTTGGTAGCATTATCTGATGGGTTTGGTACAAATCAGAATTAGTAAAGAAATAGATTTCTTAGAATTGTTAGCAGGGGTTCATGTCAGTAGGGGGTCCCTCTCTAAAGGAATATTGAGCACTTCAGAAAAAGGAGAAGCTGAGTTTACAACAAGCTTTCTGGATTGACTACTGCTCCCTGGCCTGAGTGGCCACCAGATGAGAAAGTTATGCTTTCCTGGGTTAAGATTTCATGGTGCTTCGAAGATTTGAATATTTAAATCAAAGTGGTTACAGTATGCACACCAGGAACTTACACCTAGCTTTTGCTGGAAAAGATCTCCAAGGGGGCTACGTGCCATCTTCTCTGTGACTCATGCGCACATGTGCAGGTCAGGAACTGCAGTGAGCACTGGATGCTTGAGAAGGACGAACAGTCAAGTGAAACTGGCTCCTCACTCACGTCTTTGCCAGGCTTCTATGACACATGGCATCTCATTCTCTCCTGTATCCCCAGGCCCCTGCTCTGGTGCATTTCTAACTCCAGCTGTGGATGGGATGGTCTATCTTGGGTCCCACAGGCCTAGGAGTGTGACTGTCCCTGCAGGGAGGGAGGCTGAGTTTACACACAGAAGCAAGCAGCAGATGTTTCAGGCAGGGACCACAGGTGGTGGCTGAGGGCTGATATTGGGTCCATGAAAGCTGAGCGATGGCAGTTATTATGCAGACAAATTAGAGAACAATAGTGATGGTGTTGATGAGGAAACAAATGATTAATAAGTTCCAAAAGAAAATTTTTCTGAGTACCTTGGAGAATCCCACCTTAATTATCGATCTACCCTGGGTAGCGGCTAAGACTCACTGGCAAACTTGTGAGAGCCACATGCAGTGGACTGGAAGCATGGATGGGAAGTTCAAGCTCTTCTGCATGGATGCTGTGATGTATGTCCAGACCCAGACTGAGTCAGTTCTGTCTGGGCCTGACCTCACATGGGGGGAGGGGGTTGACACAGACTTTCTGAAGATCACCCCTTAGAGATAGAGTGGGTTTGAGGAATTAACTGGATTAAAGGGGACCACTGGAACTGTGTCCCTTTGACTTTTCTCCCACCCCATCCCCATACCTGGTTCAGCACTACCAACACAATGCCCACATCACAACTGTAAGGGAAGGGTCATGTTCATGATGCCCAATATCAAGCTCACCAATCTGTATTGGTTCTTTATTGGTTCTAGCAGTTACACAGACACACCAGGCAGGGCAGGGCAGGGCAGAGCAGGGCAGGACCAGAGCCAGAGGGTCTGGGAGGCAAGCGAGCCCCCGACCCCCAAACCCCCAGGAATTTTCATGCTCATTCTCTGTCCTCTTTCTCTCTCTAGCATCCTCTCATGCTCTCTTGTGCTCTCTGTGCCCCTTTATCTCCTCTATCCTAGGACTAAGTCTGCACACTTACGCATGTGCACACCCACTGGACTGCAAAGTCATGGGGAAGATGCAATACACTTAGTGTGGGGTAAAGAGCCAATGAAGGAAAAACCTGACTGACTGACTCACTTACCCTACAATAGCTTTCTGAACTAGATGGAATAGCTTTCTGTCACTGTGGGCTATTTTCAACAGACATTGTCCTTCTGCTAAGACAATTACACTGGTGAACTCTATATAGGAAGGGTGTCTACTTCTAGAGGCCCCCAGAAGTGTCTCTGTGGGTAAGTATGAACAGTGATGGCTGGTGCTTTGTATCTGAATAGCCATTGTGGGACACACTCAGTAAGGGCCAGGGAAAGCACATTTCCAACTGGCCTGGGAATCTCAGTGTTAAGAAGAAAGGTGGTGGTTCATGCCTAATCTGAGAATCACAGACCCATGCTCCCTGGGGGTTGACATCCAACCCCACAGAGATTCAGTCCAGAGGGGACTGTTGGGTAAATTAGTGAAAGATCAGCCTTTTTATGCTCTCCAACCACCAGCTTTGACAGCTCTTCTCTGCGGCCCATGTCCAAAGTGTTTAGGAGCATGGGTATGGGGCACATGCACCTGTGATTATGAACACCTGGCCCAGAGAGTATGGGGTGTGCTCATGTGTAAAGGGAGGGGATACCTCTGCGGTGGGCTGAAGGCTAAATGGGCGGTGCCACTCCAGAGACAGAGGGCTCAGGTTGCTGTCTTTCTGGCAGGTCTGTCTCCTAATTCAGCACTAAAATCCACGGAAGGCTCTGAAATTCTCTTATCTCACCAAAGTTGAACCTACCTGGCCTGGGGGGAGGGGTTTGCAAAATAGGGGCCCATCTCCGCTCTGCATCTCAGTGACTGGTTGTTGGAGATTTGATCTCTATTAAGATACAGAAGGAAAATGCTCCAGGTCAGATGAACCCAAAACAAGATCATGGAGTAGGAGGGATCCCAAGCTCCTGTGGTGCACCACCAGTGGTTTCCACAGTGAACACAGATTTGACTCTGAGTTGGAACCCATGGCAAAGATGGGGGGACCCTATCTGTTTCTGGTGGTCAGATTGTGTTCAACCAGTGCAGACAGCACCCTTTCAGGATGGGCACTCAACCTCATGTCTCCACAGGGTCCTGGTGAAGGGTGGCAGTGACTGTGGGACTTGGCAAAGGGCCCCTTTCCCCCTTGAGGTTTCAGCCCTACTGCTGATGGGAATCCCTGAGAGGGAGCCTGGCCCTCTGGCATGTACCTCCCGCTGAGGCCGGGTGGGGTGAGCACCACACCTGCGACCCTACTTGTATATCATGAGGCCCTTGACTTCTGACCGGGAATGCATGGATGCCATCAGGGAAGTCCAGGAGAATTTGCCCAGGGTTAGAGCGGGTCTCCTTGGTCCATAGGGCCCTTTCCAGCCAACACCCTGGAACTCCCACTTCCCAATCTCCTCTCACTAGTCTTAGTGTATCAGATGTAGATGCATGGCAGTGGAGCCTGGCACAGGGGAAGCACAGTTTGTTTTTAATTAATAAAAACTTATCTCAAGGGAGATGAGCTAAATGTGTCTGACTGTGTAATTTCCGGACCATCTAACTCAGAGCAAAGCCTGCAGCATGAGTGGGGGCCTGTCCTGCTGCCCTGAGATCTCCCCACATTAGCAGCTGAGAGATACCAGGGTCACTGTCCAGATACATAGACTATTCAGTAACTCAGAATGGAAGGGTTTGGGTTGTTAATTAAAGGCTGTGGGTGGGGCTTAGAAGTGTAAGTAAAGATATTTTCCAGGCCCCGGACTTTGGTTTCCCTTCCATCCTCCTGACACCCCGCCCCCTCCAGGCTCCGCCCTTTCCTGGAGGGCCTCTAGCTCCCGAAAACAGGAAGTTCAGTTTCCTTTCTGCGAAGGCAGGCGTAAGAACAAAGGACGAAAGATACCTTAACCACCAGGATCCACAGTAGATTTCCAGGTGGAGAAACGCCCTTGCTCGTACCTGTTCTCTGCAGCGGAGCTCTGTCTGAACCATGGATAACCCTGATAACACAGTGAGTGAGGAGGGGAAGCGGAGGGTCCTGGGTTCCATTTTAGCCTTTTTCTCCCAACCAAGACTACCTTCCATGCCTGGCTCCTGCATCTGCTGTGCCCTTTCTCCCTCCAGCCCAGTGAAGGCCCCTAACAGGCCTCCTCCCTAGAAGAAGGAGGCTTCATCATACGGGGCAGCTGGGCCGCTGAGCCTTGGCCTAGGGTCCCCTGGGTGACCCCAGCTGGGCATGTGCCAGTCAGCCCCCATCATTTTCACCCACAGTCGGACCACCCTATTGGAGTGGGGGTGTGCTTGATGGGCAGGGGATGAAGTGTGGGGATGGGTGGTGGAAGACAGGTTTTCTTCTTTATTCAAAGTAGTCTTTTGTTCACAGTAGTCTTTTAGGACCGGCCACCAGGATCTTTCTGTTAACACTGGGGCGTAACCCTATTGGATGCAGTCAGTGTACAGCTTAACAAAATCAGAGACTAAGCCCTGTTCCTTGCCAGCAGGCTGTTTTGGGTGACTTGAACAGATCAGGTTGCTGTAGATTGGATTTAATATTGCTGAGCTTTCCCCCACTACATCTATCTTTGCTGACCAGTTGGAGAAGGAGCTATAGATATGCCTGAATTGGGTGCTTTTGATGCATTCACTGCTTTCTCTAATGCGGCAGTAACAGCTGAAAATAAGCTGGAAGGCTTACAGTCAGACCCAGACAGTAGTACCTCCTTGAAAAAAAATTTCCTTCAGTCCATCAGTGGGACAAAGGTCTACGAAGGTCAAGTTTAGCACTCTTTCCCATTTCAGGAATCAGCCCCCACCTGCTAAGGGTCCCATGGGAAAAAGGTGACTTTGAAAGCATTTTGAAAGATGTAGCATGCTCCTGACAGTCTCACAGCTTTCATGAGAAGTAGCATGAACCATACCAGGAAATCTACTTTGGGACTCAGTAATCTGAAAAAAAAAAAAAAAAAAAGAAGCATGTAGTTATCTGTTTCACCAACGCTAGTACCAAAAGATAAGCCCAAGATTTTCTCCTTGTCTGTTTGTCTTGAGAGTTTGGTTCCAGTGAACAGAGCAGAGGAACAGAGGTCAGAATATTTTAGTGCTGTGTGGGTAAGAGACAGCTAGGTAGCCCTGTCTCTGATGGATAGGAGTGTCAACAGAGGAACCAGACTATTGCTAACCCTTGAGGAGATAGGGCCTACACCAGGAGACAGCCCTGTATCCCCAGGGAGGCAGGGCTGGCTAAGTGACTGAGCCTGCTGCCATGGCATGGTGAACTGAAGGTGAACTGATGCCCAGCTGCTCTGGCCTGTGACTGTGGGGTATGTAGTGTTTTCTGAGCAAGTTCATATTCTGAGCATGTGACTGAATGTGTGTGTGTATATGTGTGTGAGTGTGTATGTGTGTATTTGTGTGTGGCTGTGTGTCAGCTCTAGTGTAATGGGTTTCAGGCCTGAGTCTCATTGTGTCTGTACTGTGGGCCCTAGATGACAACCATCTGAGCAGGAGGGTAAGCTTTCCCCCCAGGGTGGGTTTTGTGAATGGTTTTGAGGCCTGTTCCTTGATGTCCAGTATATCCTGGACCACCAAGGACCAGGAACTGGAAGATCAGGGCTATTGGCTCAATTCTCCCTTCCTTGCAGTATGACCCTCATCTTCGTGTTGAATTGGAAGAACCACCTAAACCCAGATATCAGGTTAGTATCTCTCCTGGTCTTGGAAGGTAGATTGTTTCAGCAAGAAAGTGATGATGAATTGTGCCTCTGACACTCTTTCTTGACCCAGGAAGATCCTTGCTTCTCCTGAGTTCCCAAGTAGAGGGTAAGCAGCCTAGGACTGTGTGAGGACCTGTGCAGGCAGAGAAGGACATCTAAGACCTTGTCCCAGGGCACCTGGCCTAGAATCCAGGATACTGGACAGGCTAAGATCAATTTGGGAACTGGCAGAGGTGGGGTGGGGGTGGGAGGTGAATAAAACAGTAAGTCTATGGGACTAAAACCAAGTGATTTTCTCCAGGGTCATTTCAAAGGTTCAAGTTTTCTTGGAGAGTTGACCTTCCCCTCCCCCACAGTTGGTGCCCTGGGCTTTGCCTGGTGAGGTCCTGAGTCTGGCTCCTGACTCACTGGACTGATATTCAGTAAATGCTACTTGTAAATGCTACTCTGATCCATTCCCAACAGGAGAAGGGCAGACGGGGGCCTCCGCCACGGCAGAACAGAAACAAGGAACGGCTGAAAAATTTTCTGGGTGGGTTATGTAAAGTAGCTGTCCTCTTCGCTGCAGCCTACGCCCTCCCCATTATTGGAATTCAGTTTGTTTTGTGAATTATACACTAAGAAAATCAAGGTAAGCAAAGGAAAGTAAGGCTGGATCATAGACAATCAAATAGGGCTGTGCGGAAACTCATGCATACAGGAACAATCCATCTCCATTGTAAATGCTTTGGTGGGTCTGATGAACACTATTTCTCATTCCAGGAAACAGCTGCCACCCAGAAGAGATGAGAGCAGATATAGACCCCATTGAAATCTGGCTGAAGGAATCTGAAATTGTACATCACAAATTTGAAAGTCTTGTGGATATGATGTAGACAAAACCATCAGAAAAAACTGGATTTGGACTCAATCAAAAACAGTCACAACATCCTCATTATATAAATGTGATCTCCTGCTTCTAAACCCATATGTATACTGCTTTAGAGAAGACCCCACTCTGCTAAGAGCACTTCCCTGTATTACTCCTTATCTGAAAATAAATCTATTCTCTGCCAATCTATGATCTC
Source organism: Uropsilus gracilis (assembly GCA_004024945.1). NCBI lineage: Eukaryota > Metazoa > Chordata > Mammalia > Eulipotyphla > Talpidae > Uropsilus > Uropsilus gracilis. The sequence continues at coordinate 7,047 of PVHY01021186.1, forward strand.
AATGTAAACATTTCCCTTGTCTTGAAACAATGACCAAGGATAGAGATTAAGGGGCTTCCCTTCTGAAAATAGTCCTACTGACTGCCAATGTGTGCATAGCACCTGGAGAGAAGTGAGGGTAACTTTTCTGCAACGAAAGCCCTGGTAGCTGGGAGACCCCAGCCCTCCTCCATCCTCCCTGCCCCAGGCACTCAGACTGCAATATGGTGAGGGGTCCCAGTCAGCATGGCCCCCCAACTGGCCCTTGTTGGGTAGAAACTCAGGAGGATCTTATGAGGCACCCTGGGTCTGGGAGTGTGGGGAGGGCAGCAACCTTTGTACCTGTGTATGTGTGCAAGTGGAGAGGTCTGGGCCAGGTATGATCCCAGGGAGCTCAAGCCCAGGGGGCCCCAGGAACCTTCTACCTGAGGAAGCCCAGTGGCAAGCACCAGGAGGTTGGGGGCTGAGTATGGAAGTATGGAATCCACATCATGAAAAGTCAGAATGATGGGATTCTGGGGTCCAGGCAAAGCTTGCTGGCTGGGCGATGGTGGGTGCTAGGCACGCTGCAGTAGGGGCTATAGAGTATGTATCAGGCCTGCTAGCCTGCGCAAAGGAGATACTGGTGGCCTGCTCATGCCTGGCTCCCCTTCAGAGGTTGTGAGGGGTTGAAACATGTTGCTGCCTTCGATTTCTTCGGCTGAGAACTAACCTTTGGCTGAGATTAGTTTATGCAAAGTGACCTTCTTTGAGTTAGAGTCTTCTGGAGGGATTCATGTACCATGACCCCCACCTGTCTGGTGTCTACTCAAAATGGGAAAGTAGCAGACAGAAGTAGCAGGAAGAAAGCCCGGTGAATATGAAGGTCAGCACCACAGACCTGGAGAAGCTTCTGTACTGAGGTCCTCTCAAAGCCCTCGGAAGGAACCAGTCGCTGACACTAGATTCAGAACTGTGGGCTTCCCTGTGGAGAATCCTGCTTGTGGATGAGCGGGATGTCTGTGTTGTGCCTCATGGTGGCCCTGAGGCATGAATCCAGGTCAAATCCTGGCATGGAACCTCTGAGGTCTCTGTCCAGAAGCATGACTAGGCCTGAGTTCCCTGGTCCTGCCATTTCAATTGCTCCTGTGTCTTCAGGGTAAGTCAGCTGGAAATTGGAAGGTTGCTTCCTTCTTTTACCTTGATATTGTAAATTTAAGTAGGGCTTGTTCCAGATTATGATCATTTAACTCCTGTGCCTATATTTCAAGGCCTGGATGGGGAACCATATCTTGACCATCTTGACCATGCCAGGGTGCAACTGATGATCTTTTTTTTTTTTTTTTTAATTTCTTAAAATTCATTTTATTGATTTGTCACAATTGTGCATTAATTGATCCCTCCTCCTCCCTCGATATCCCCCTCTGTATCCCCCCTCCAGTCACTCCATCTCCCATTTTTCTGCAAATTGTTGGTTGGTTAGGTTGATGTTCAGTTGTTGGTTGTTTGGCCTGTTGTTCTCTTTAGGATAGTTTTTTTTTTTTTTTAAGTTTAGGTCAAACTATGTTGCCTGGAGAACTGCAGACTCTCACTGCCCGAGGTACCGGGACTCAAGAAATCCCCAGCCTCAGCCTCCCAGATAGCTGGGATTACAGGTGCACACCACCATGCCCAGCTATTTTTTTGAGACTAGGTCTCACTATGTTGCCCTGGGAGGGTCTCAAATCCACGGACTCAATGATTCCCAGTCTCAGCCTCCCATCCTAAACTGGGATGCGCCACCACAGCCAGCTGATGATCTTTTTTTGCTTTAGTATTGATAAAGCTCTTAGGTAGTGCTAGTCAGTATTATTCTAGTTAAAGTCCCTGTTCTATTGATCCAAGGCCCAGGTAGACTGTCATAGCTGCACCAAGTCAAAGTGTGATAATCCCATCTTCAGAATTCTTGATGGAAATGAGAATAAAGAAAAGGTGACAAACGAAAAAGATGCAGGGACTTCCAGAGATTGGTTTTTGAGAGGAAAATGGGATTAGATTGGATTTTATGAGATCTGGACTGTATTTTATTGTAAGGATTAAATTGGGTTGGGTTTGGAGGTTTATTGGGGGGAAGATGTGAGATACATCTTTTGGGGGAATTTCAAGTTTTTTCTGGAAGGTCTGATGGTGCTTTTGTAAGAGATGATAGAGAGCTTTTGAAAGAGATAGAGCTTTAGAGGGAGCTCTGAGTCTTGTAAGGACCAGAACCTGATTTTGAAGGAGAACTAAACTAGCTTTGAGAGGAAAACTGATTTGGTCATTGGAATCTGATCTGACGTTGAGCACCTGGCATCAGAAGCTGGCAGTTCATCTTTGGGAAGAATATAACCCAGGAGCCATTGACTCTTTTGGGGCTCCCAGTGTTCCAGTCTTTGAAGGCTGAGAGTTGCATAATGTCGGAGAACAAGCAATCATGATGGAAGACTGAACTGCTGTGACAATCTGGAGAAAGAGAGAGAGAGAGGAGTGAGAAAGAGAGAGTGAGAGGAGAGACTAATTGAAACTCATGTTTGTTACCCAACTCATGTTTGTTACCCAATTCACTCCATGCTGGCTAAGCTGACTAAGGACAGAAGACACGGAGGATGTGAACTGGTATTTTTGGACTAAACTGCACTAAGATTGAGGTAAAACCCATGCAGTTCCCTGAGGAGCAGAAGTGTTATACTTTTCTGTTGGGGAGACTTGTAAGAGTGTAGACTATTAGTGTCTTAGAGTTCGTCTTCTCCTATTTGCAAATAAGCCCCAGTGTTTACCTTTGGCATCTCTGGACAACTGCTTGTAGTGGATGAAAGAACCCTCCTTCACTCAGTTAAAAGGGGTGATGTCCTCACCCAGTAATAGTAAGTCTTTGTTCTTTGCTCAGATATCTGACCACAGCAGTGTTTGAGGGCTGGGTTCCTGGAAGCTTCTGGCAACGTTGGTGTCTAGTCCAACCAGTCGTGGTCAAGGTATACCTCCAAAGACTCAGAGACTATACCCCAGCTCCTTGCCCAGCAGGCAGGTTCAGGAGGCTTGAGTCAATCAGATAGCCTAGAATTGGGGTCCACTGGTAAAGAAGCAGTGGAAAGGAAGCTTGAGGGGGAGCCTGTGTCCCATATCTCCTGGTCCATGCCACCAAATTATGTCAGCTAATATGGGGTAAGTTAGGATGTGGGAGAGACTGAAGGTATTTTCTGAAAACAGAGGAGAATGAAACAGGTATATTTGTTGAAATACCTTCAAGGGAGCAGTAAATGAGGTCGGAGCATTCTGCTTTTGAAGAAAAATTAAAGGCCTTTTCATAGACTGGGTCAGCTTTTGAAGACTGGGAGGTCTGGCTCTGTGCCAGCACTTGGGCAGTTTGTGATCTTGGGAATTGACTAAAAGTTACCTGCACTGTGTGCTAAAAGTCTCCCCTCGTATGTTCATTTTATGACTCTTGACTTCTGCTTGGGTAAGAGTGGAAGCCTTCAGGTATTGTCCAGAAGAATTTGTCCAGGTCTATAAGGTGTCAACATGGTACCTGGGACCATTTTCAGCTTTTTATCTGGAGATAACTTCTGCCACTCTCCTCTCACAGGTTTCAGGGAAGCATATTTGGGATGAAAGGTTCAGAGTGTGACACAGTTTGCGTTGACTTAATAAATACTGACAGTCTGTGAGGCTTGTCTCAATAGAAATGCACTAATGTGTCTGTGCCAGAGTAAGTCTGCGGGATTAATGGGGGCCTGTCCTGCTGCCCTGAGGTCTTCCCACTTTAGCAGTTGAGAGATACCAGGGCCTTTTTCAGAGACACAGGCTGATTTAGTAGCTCAGAGGGGAGAGGTTTGGAGCTGTTAGTTAAAGGCTTCTAGGCTGGGACTTAGAGCATTAAAGGTATTTTCTTTCTTATATATATAAAAATATATGTTGAAGGGTAACCCTGGACACCAAACCAAGATGAAGTTCCAATTAAATATCAAAGTTTTATTTAGCTGGCTTGAGACTGTCCTTCAAGCAAGGGAACAGTCCTGAGCAAAACTTAGCAGGAACTTTTAAAGACAAAAACTGCATCTGGGTGCCTACAGTTGCCAAAGCAAGCTGGGGTACAGACGTAGAAACAAACCATTAAGAGCAATGGGACCACCGAGCATATCACCATCTCCTGGTCACCATGTCCTGGTTTTGGATATAAAATGTTGGTGGTATATCCTCTTCTATGGAGAAACTTCTTGACTAGAAGTTATTCTCCTGTGCTGACTCAGGGAGCTGTTTCTAAGCTGCTGGAGTGAAAAGGAATCTGGAGTCTATTACAAATATCCATCCCACAGATGTCCCTCTACTAGGGGTTGCATGTGGAATGAATAAGAAATTGAGATGGAAGAGATTGATAGCAATCTGTGAGGCATGTCCAGGTCCAACTTTAATGAAGTTGTGGTACTCCTTATATCCCCAGCAAGGGACTGTTACAGTGATGTAATGAGAACATGCAGCAGGGAAGATGCTGTGATAACAGGATAATTTATCTTTGAGGGCAACAGTCATTTACTAATAGGTCATATGTCTCAGGACATTCCAAAGAGGTTAGAAAGCTGGGTTACAGGTGAAAGACGTGCTGTTGCCCACCCTCTAGTTTGCTAGAGGGGCCTAGAGAGATAGGGGGTGTTCCTCTTAACTGAAGCTCCATTTCTCTACCTGCTTCCATGTTCCACAGTCCTCAGCCCTCCTGGTGACAAGTTATTGGCATTCCACTTTACTGTTGGACACTGTCTGGATGGTAGTTGGCCTGAAAGGTTACATTAATCTGTTTTCCTTGTGAAATGAACCTCATGGTTATTAAACCTTAATGCCTCTTGTTCTTGTGCATGAAGATGGAAAACCCACAGACAGTGGCCTGTATGGACAGCTATAATTTTTTGTACTTGTATTTGTCTCATTTAGTTTTGGGGTACCCTGTGTTTGTACCCAGTTTCAGTTCATTATTTGGTTCCACTACTACCAAGCATGCTTGAAGGACATTTTAGTGTTTTTCATTCACATACAGAGAATAATGTAGAATAAAGCTAAGTGAAGCTATACTTTCACCTTGAAATTATTATAAGTGAAAAATCCAGCCATTTATGGCTGAATAAACAGAATAAGCAAATGAAAAAATTCTCAGCAGTCTCTTTTGAAATAGGAAGTATATGGATTCTTTCTTTGATCATATTGTAACAGCTGAAAATAAATATGCATCTATATCATGTTAATACTTATTATATTATAGTAATACTTATAATAAAATAGTTTATTAAATAAATCAGTGTATGCTATAATATAAAAACAATATAATAAAAATAAAGACTGTCAGGTGGCAAAGCCCTAGTGAATTGGAAGGACTGGGAAAAGATAATGGATGGTTCAGGAAGCTGCAAGGGTCCAGGGGCAGCCAGAAGCAACGGGCATGGTGGACAGCACTCCCATTAGCGTCCTTGGAGTCCCATGTTCTTAGTGATATTTGTGAGTGACATCATGATGCCACCTTGCTGTGACTGAAGTGGGGTAGCATGTCCTTGAGCCGCTGGATGGGTATGAGGACCAGTAAACCAGCTCACAGGGCTGCAAGGCTAGCATTCAGTCAGCTCTCCTGCATTTTGGTCATAACCCATAGACAGCATAGGAACTGTGTGTAGAGTCCACTTGTTTACAATACCTCTCTCATCTGTAACTGAGATGTAATAAACAGAAATGCACGCTTGCCTTTGGATTTGAAGAGACCCCTTGAGATCAGCACTGCCTGACTTTGTACAAATGAGTGGGCTTGGCTGCAGTGGGCACAACAGGATACGAATATGTGAGAAGAAAGTCCTGAGACATTTTAGGAGAATTACACGTATTTAGGTAAATACAGGCTTGGGACTCACATGTTCACTGTTGACAGGCCTGCCTTGGAACCCAAGGACTCATACCTGACCAGCATCAACTGCCTACCTGCCCAAGATGGGTGAGGCTTCTTTCTGATGAAGAGGATTATGTTACTATTTTCAAGCCAGGGAATATATTATCAATTGGCCAGAAAATAAAATTGAAGGAAATTTAATAAAATCAAGTCATCCTGTTAATTTTCTTCCTTTTATTTGTTTTTCCTACTAAAAATGCAATGCAACTAGCTTTACCACCATCTATTTGGGTCAGTTTTCTGCAGAAGAACTAATTAAGGTGAAAAAAGATTTGTTCTCTAAAGGAATGCTGACACATCTTTAGATTCTCAGGGGAGAAGACTGAAATCATGCTATTTTTCTCTGACTATAAAACTATCAAACTAGAAATCAACAATGAAAAGAAGGACTAGAACCCTCCCATTTCGTGGAGACTGATGCCATTACAATGGAAAAGGAATGGATTAATGAGAAAATCAAGTAGAAATATTTTGAGACAGATGACAATGAGGATACAACCTTCCAGAAAATATGGGATGTTGCAAAAACAGTAACAACAGGGAAATATATACCAATACAATCCTTCATTAAGAAACAAGAAGATACCTAAATAAACAGCCTAATCTCACATCTGAGAGAACTAGAGAAAGAACAACAGAAAAATCCAAAAAGCAAGTATAAGGAAGGAGATAACATTCAAGCAGAAATAAATGAAATAGAAACAAAAAAGACAATTGAAAAGATCAATAAAACAAAAAGCTGGTTTTTTGAAAAGATAAACAAAGTAGATAAAACTTTATTTAGTCAAGCTCACAAAGAAGAGAAGGAAGAAAATAGAAATAAATGTAATCATAAATGAAAGAGGAGAAATTACAACAGATAACGGAGAAATAAAGAGGAAGTTAGAGATTACTACAGACATCTATATGTAAACAAGTTTAACACCTTGATGAAATGAACAAAACTTTAGAAGCATCATCCTTCCAAAACTAGATAAAGAAGGCATAGAAAGCCTAAATAAACCAATCTTAAGCAGCAAAATTGAAACAGTAATAAAATCCCTTCCCCAAAACAAGAGCCCTGGACCAGATGGATTTATATATGAGTTTTAGAGATGAAATGGTACTGATCTTAGAAAAACTCTTTTAAAAAATAGAGAAATCAGGAACACTACTAAAGACATTCTACAAAGCCAACATCTAAAACTGAACAAAGATAACACAAAGAAAACTATGGGCCAATCTCCCTAATGAACACAGATGCAAAAATCCTCAACAAAATCCTAGCAAATAGAATCCAACAATTCATCAAAAAGATAATATACTATGACCAAGCAGGATTTATCGCAGGGGGAAAAGGATGGTTCAACACATGAAGATCAATTACTGTAATCCAGCACATCAAAAAGAAAAATAAAAACCACATGAGCATATCAATAAATGATAAGAAAGCATTTGACATAGTTCAACATCCATTAAATGATGAAGGTACTCAGAATCCTGGGGATAGAAGGAATGTACCTTAACATAATAAAAACAATATATGACAAACCCTTAGTCAATACCATCCTAAATGGAAAAACTGAAAGTTTCTCCTTTGAAATTGGGAACAAGGTAAGACTGTCCACTCTCACCACTGCTTTTCAATATAGTACTGGAAGTCCTAATTAGAGCAATTTGGCAAGAGAAGGACATACAAGGAATCTAAATAGGGAAAGAAGAAATAAAATTATCACTTTCCAGATGACATGAGTTTATATAAAAAATCCTAAAAAACTGTACAGAAAAGCTAATGCGAATAATAAACCAGTTCAGTAAGGTAGTTGACACAAAAATCAGTTGCCTTGTTATATGCAAAAAATCAGTCAGAAGAAGAAGAACTTAAGTTATGTTTTAAAGCATAATAATTCAGACAGCATGATACTGGAATAAAGAGAGACACACAGACCGATGGAACAGAATTGAATGCCCAGAAATAAAGCCACACATTTATGATCAATGAATCTATGACAAAGGGGAAAAAAAACATACACCGGAACAAGGATAGTCTCTTCAACAAATGGTGCTGGGAAAACTGGACTGCAACATACAAAAGAATGAAACTAGACTACTCCCTCACACCATGTACAAAAACCAATCCAAAATGGAAAAAAGCCTTGGATCTAAGGCCTGAAATCATAAAATACATAGAAGAAAATATGGACAAAATACTCCAAGACTTATACTTCAGAAACCTCTTTCATGACACATCTACAGATGATAAAAAAAAAAAAAGGAAGAAAAAAACATAAACAGCTGGGACAACATCAAATTAAAAACCTTCTGTACCGCAAAAAAGACAATAACCAAAAAAAAAAAACCCTAACCAAATGGGAAAAAAAAATGCCTTCCATATAAGTGATAAGGGTCTAATAACAAGATCCACAAAGAATACATACAACTTAACAAAAATAAAGCAAAAACTCAGTAAAAAAATCAGAACTACTAAAGAGACACTTTTCTAAAGAAGAAATATAAAGGACCAATAAGTATATGAAAAAAATGTGCAACATCTCTAATAATCAGGAAATGTGAATCAAAACCACAATGAGATACCATCTTACACCAGTAAGAGTAGCCCATATAAAAAAAAAAAAGGGCAACAACAATTGCTGGTGTGGATGTAGTGAGAAAGGAACACTTTCGTACTGCTGGTGGGAAAGCACACTGGTCAGCCACTATGGAAAGCTGTGTGGAGGACCCTCAAACTACAGAAAGTGGAAACTACCATTCAATCCAGCAATTCCACTTCTGGGAATCTACCCAAAGGACACAAAGTACTAATTCCAAAAGATACCTGTACACACGGATGTTTATCACAACACTATTTACAATAGCCAGAATATGGAAACAACCCAAATGCTCCAAAACAGATGAATGGATTAGAAAGTTGTTGTATATGTACATGATGGAATATTATTTATCAATCAAAAAAGACAAACCTGATGCATTTATGATAATATAGATGGGTCTAGAAAGAATCATGTTAGCAGAAATAAGCCAGAAAGATAAAGAGAAATACTGGATGGTCTCACCGATATATATGCAGGATGTAGGAAAACAAACTAACAAAAGGACAAGGAAAATTTAAAACTGTCAGCAAAACTGAAACAGAGAGCAAGAGAGGGGGAATAATCAGGGGAGGGATGGGCACAAGGGATTAAGATGATGGTTCACAGGTGACAAGGTGGTGGGAGAACCTTAGGGTAGACAGTAACATAAAATATGTATGTGTGCAATCAGATTATCAGGGAACAAAACCTGGCTAGAAATTTTTTTTTCAAAGTATTGCTCTTTTTTTGATATTACTTTTTCTTCTCTCTGATAAGTGAGAAGGGCATTTGTTTATTCCAGAAAAGGATGTGCAACTTTTCCTCAGAATTTTAATTTTTCAATCTTTAAACACTTCCATGTGGTCGGGAGACTATCCTATTGCTGTGGCCTAGTTAAAATGTTTTTGTTGGAGTTTTCTATCTATTAAGTATTATACTTATATAATACTTAATATCTATCTATGAAGTATTATACTTAATGACATGCCAATGTAAAACTTTATTGTATATATAATTTTATAATTTATGATATATAATGCATTTGTTATCTATGATAGCGTATTTGATGTCGAGGTACATATGTATCTATAGACATTTATTTGTGTGTATCTACACTTATCTGGTTTGCACTGTGACCATTTTGAGGCATACCGTTCATGGAATGAACACTATTCGCTGAGATGTACAGAACCCCACCCTACAGATGTGAGACTTCCTCCTGCCTGTGCCTGGCTCCATGCTAGGGTGTCACCATGGGTGAGATAGTCTCCTCAAACGGGTTGAGTGGCATGGCCCACCAAGAAGCGGAAGCAGGGGCCTGTCCTGGGCTGGCTATGGAGTTCCAGGGCAATGCCTAGGGGGTTGTCACAGATCCTGCTCTTTGGGTAGGGGCCGGGGCACCAGAGAAGTACCACAGCTGCACAGGCACTGCCCATGAGCCCTCACTGCCAATGCTTTGTGACAACAGGAAACAAGATAACTTTAGATTTATAGACTCTGAAGGGAGACAGGTAAAGTGTTCACATTGGCAGCTTTGGCCTCTGTTGTTATTTTTGTGTCTTCTATATTGCCAGGGGGACTGACATTGGGCAACACAGAAACAAGTATATTTTGGCTTTTATCATTTTGGGCTGATAAATAGTAAGACATAGAGGCAAGAGGAGCAAAATGGACCATGGCATGTGGAGGGAGGGCCTGGTAGACCTGGAGCAGGTAAGGAGACGCCAGGACATTGGTGGGGCCGCATCCATCTATGGGGTGGTGGTCAGTCCTCAAAATAACCCCTGACACAACTGCAACTGCACCACTCCAGAGAACAACGACCACATTGTAGAGGTTTTCAGCTCCTTCCCTGCCTGATTCTTAGTCCTGAGCTGTCCCTTTTATCACCTGCGCAGGTGATGAGGAAGAGTGAAGGGCTTAAGTGAGCAGATACCTAAGGCAATATTAGAATAGACACCAAAATGTGAAACAGGATTTTCTTCAAAGAATACAATGCTTGAAATTAAAAAAAAAAAAAATCAATGGTTTATTTAGCATTATTTTTTTCACTGCATAGACTATAATAATAAGAATGATTCCAAACCACAAACTAAAGCCAACCAGGGTGATTGGCATCATGGTCCATAGGGTTCAGGTTTTGCAGACTGGCGCCCCACTGGGCACCACTGCACTGCAAAGCACAAAGTTTGGGGAGCCAGTTAATAAGAGTTGTTGGGGAAGACTCTCTTGCTGACAAGGACAGGACTGTATCCAACCTCCTCTCCCCCAGATTTAGCTTTAGCAGTCATCTTTTTCCATGAATTTCATCAGGCTTTGTCTTTCTCTTCTTTGTCTTATTTCCCCCTCTTTAAATGGCAAGCAGGAGGGAGTGATTTAGGAGACCTGTGAAAAAGATGTTTTAATTAAAGTTGTCTAAAACCAGAAATATGGTTTTATAGAAAGTTACATATAAAAATTAAGAAAACACACTATTTGTGGAAGCAGGACTGGCATTGATTAAACCTTAGCTTTCAACTGAGAATCAGGCAGAAGAGAGACACGAGATACACAGTAAAGACATGGCCATGCTCTCCAGTTGTGCTGACACAGCTGCATTTTTTTTTGGTTGGACTCAGGAAATTGTGGTTAAGGTCCTCCAGTTTCCACCCAGCATGTTGATCAACACTGCTTTGAGAGCAGCAATTCTGAAAATGTCTTTGGAGTATTAACATACTCCTCCTAACTTCCCTCTCTCCCCTGCCTTCCTTTCTAGTCAAATTTCAATGAGTTGTCATTTATAACTCTTTAATTTATGAAATATAACCCCCACAACCCAAACTCCAGAGCCATTACACCTTCACCTTCCATCCTCCTTCCCTCTCCTCCTCCCCCAGTTCTCTCCGGTAATCACCACATTTCTCAGAGTCTAAGAATTATTTTTGTTTCGCTTTATCAGTTTCTTTTCTTTGGTTCTTTGTATTCCATAAATGAGTGAGACCATCTGGAACTGTCTGTTTCTTCTGACTCATTTCACTCAGCATCATCACCTCAAGATCCATGTGCTTTGACCCAAAAGGCACCATTTCTTCTTTTAATAACTGAGTAGTATTCCATCAAGTATAGATGCCACAACTTCTTTATCCAGTCATGCACCAATGCATATTTACACTGATTCCATGTTATGGCTATTGTGAATGATGCTTCCATGATCATTTGGGTGTGAATAATTCTTTATATTAGTGTTTTCATATTCTTGGTAAATACCTAGGAGTGATGTTGCTTGGTCATCTGAGATTTCTATTTTTAATTTTTAAAGAAATCTCCATACCATTTTCCACAGTGGTTGCACCAATTTACATTCCTATCAGCAATAGACCTTCTCCTCACACTCACAACAGCATCTGTTGTCTCTGATCTTTTTGATACAGGTTGGTCTCAGGTATGTATGGACTCTCACTGTGATTTGATTTGCATTTCCCTGAGGACCAGTGATACTGAGCTTTTTTTTTTTTTTGTCATGTGCCTGGAGGCCATCTGTGTATCTTCTTTAGAGAGGAAAGTCTGTTTAGGTCTATTTAGGTCTTCCACCCCCCTCCCCCCCTTTTTTTTTTTTGAGTGGGCTGCATGTTTCTTTGTTGTTGAGTTGTAAACACCTATCTCCCCAGTGCTGTTTGGGGAACTTAGTTTTATACGACTACACATTCCCCTGATGGCAGTTCCTAGAAACCAAATGAGATCATGTTTTTCATCAAGGTTTTGCTTCAGTTTGCTTCCTTTAGCAAAAAGACAGTGCCAGATAGATGTATTAACCACATCCTAAGTGAATTTTCTTTGCAAAAGTCCCTGAAGTGTTTCCTGTAAGTTCCTTGCAAAGAATGCGGACCCTTCATTGAAACCCAGGAGGCTCTCCCAGCATTATCTGGAGGTTGCTCCCAGGTTCCAGTCTTCGTTTTGATTCTTTAATAGACTCACCCACTTTTGCTGACCTCAATTTAAATTGCACCCCTCCTTCTCTTCTCCCCTCTTTACCCACTCTTGTGCCAACAGGCTGGAGTCAACAGCAATGTCAGTCTTATACTTGAAAGGGTTTAAATAGTTCATACTCTGTTCTTGGTTACAGTTGGATGAATCCCCATTTATGTATCACATTCCTCCCCATACACCTTCTATATATTTATTTGCAGGAGTATCCGGAAATGGCATTGCTTGAGTGTGTGAGTTGTATTCAACAGGGACTGTCCAATACTTTTCTGAGTGACTTTCACCAGTCAACAAGCCTGACTCCCCCAACTCAGCTTTTCACTTGTCAGGTGGGAATCCTGACAAATCCTGTCTTGGCCCTTCCGTTGTAGGAATGTGATCTTGCAAATGTACTGAAATCATCTTTTTTATTTCCTGGCTTGCAAATCTTTCAGAGTTTCCAGGGTTCTGTACCATGATGGTTTAATAGAAAAACAGTATTTTTCAGAAGAACAAAAGATCCAGCACCTCTTCAAATTGTACTGCAATTTCCTCCGACTCAAACAAGCCTACCAACACCTACCTCCCTGTCTGGGGATGGATGTATGGATACATGGTGGCTTCTGAGGAGTCTGCCTGGAGGGGGCACTTCCTCCCTCTGCTATTCTTACCTTGGAGTTAGGAGATAGGCATGTGGACACAGCTTCCACGGACCTCACTGTTGGTTCTGTGGGGACTTACAATGAACAGCATAACTTCTTGTCTTCAGTTTCACTGAAAGTTCTATGTGAAAAGAAACAAATGTATAGGCCTGTCCCCACCTCAGCCACAAAGTGGATTATTTATTAAGTAGTTTGCAGCACAATGGAATATTTGTTTAGATATGTGTTGCATACTTTCAACAGAAGCTAGACTCTGAACACCTTTTAAAAATACATGACAATAAGTTATCTATTGAAGTTTAGGTAAATCCAGAGACAACTGCCAGACAAACTCAGTTCCCTCCAACCTAGAGGACATGTATTTGTCTGTCTGTATAGATGCAATCTGACATCCAGCACAGGGCATTCCCTGAAGAAGTTTGGGGCAGAAAGAATATTTCTCAGGTCCTTTGGCTGTGCTCTGTGCACCCTGGGATCCAGGCTGGCATCATGGCCATGGCATTTGCTGACTGTGTGACCATCAGCAAGTCAATGACCTCTCCATATTTGGGTTTCCTCATATGAAAATGGGGATAATCCTAGGACCTACTTTAGAGTCACTTCATGAGACTGAAAGAAGCAAATGCAGAGATGGTGGAGCTTGTGGTGAGAATTTGATGACTAAGTGATAAACATGTGACTAGTGTGGAGGAGATCTGTCTCATGCTTTCTGGAATTATCCTTGACCAAGAGCTACTGCTCTGTGATTTGGCAACACTAGCTGAGCACGAAAAGGTCATGAGGATCAGGCCATGTTTCCACTGTGAGACACGGGGCAGTGTGTTCACTTTATGGTTGAGGAGCATGCTTTTGGGTTCATGGGGCAGCTTGTTTAGCCACTCATCAGCTGCAAGTGATTTGAGCTGCTTGCATTTCTGGTGATGGTGAATCGAACTTTGAAAAAAACCACTAAGATCTGGGTGACCTTGACTTTGACCTAGCATGCCTTCAGCTTGTGTTTTTCGTCTTGGTTGACCTTCAGTTCTGCTCTGGCATCCACAAGGTGGTCTCATTACCCAACATTTGATGTTTTGTATGTAATTTAAGATGCTATCCAATCCTTCTTCTCTAGTTTATTGATGTCCATCTACTTGGAAATCAGGAAAAAAGAATGAATTAGACTCTATTCTTACAATTCACAAGTTCCAGTTAATAATAGATATTTGCCAGTAAGACTTCTATTCTTGTGTTGCATTTTCTCCTCTGCTAAAACTCAGTACCTGTACAGGTTATAAAGTCACTTCCCATTTTCACTTGTAATGCAGACAAAAACATTCATTAGCATTCTCTGCTTTCATATAACCATACTGTTTTGTGTCTATTTCAATAAGACATTCCTTTTCAAACTAAAGTAATGCTTTAACTTTTCTCATTGATGTCAATAAACTTTTGGCAGCAAAAGCCACTCATTGTGTGTAGAACTTCCAGTTTCTATGCACAGACCTAGAGATATCAGCCCTATTAAAAAGTTCAATGTTAAATGTTAGCTCTTCAAATCCTTTTTATCCACAACAATTTTGTTAGACCTTACAGATCATTCTGTTTCCATGGTTCAATGCTTCAGCCTCCAGTGTGTCAATAATATTTTAGAAATGTACTGAATGAACTTCAGGAATTATTCTAATCACCAAAAAGGATGAGATAGGTAGTGTATGAAAAAAATCTCTAGTGTATGTAAAGGACCTCTGTTCTAGCAAGCAAACTTTACTGAAATTCCTTTTATATTTGTAGAGATTTGCAAGATTCTAACACCATTTTGAGGCATCTTATATGCTCCCTCATGGGTGGTATTTGCTTCACAAACTCTCCCAGCTTCTACCAAGAGTATGTCACTCAAGGCAACTTAAAGAGTAAGCCCATAAATGTGGGTCCCTCTAGCTCACATATGCCATGGCTTTACCAAGTGCCCTGTGAACCCCCAAGCTTGTCCATCTAGGGTTGCAATTTCCCTGTGCATCCTGGGTACAGAAGACCCATGAAACTGTTCTCCAAAGAATGTTAATGTCTCCAGGCCTTCAATTTTACCAGGTGACTCCCAGGGATTGATGCTATAAGGAATGATATTCTCCATTGGGTTGGCTCCCAAGCCCCAGCTCGGAATGTAATGATGTTTATTGAAATGAGTTGATTTGAGTCTCTTATTAAAAACAATGAACACAAATGTTCTGAAATCTGTTAAAACCACTTCCTTTCCTCAATTCCCGGAGCTTTCTCCCTAGGCTTTACCCCAGGTCCTCTGACCAGAGTTTTAAAAACACAGGATGCCAGAAGGGACCTCATCATCCGTGGAAATGTGACTTTTGAGATTTCCTACTTAAACTCTGTCCCTAGCTAAATGAGTGAGTGACCCTTTTCAAGGAATTTCTTCACTCACTGACACTTAAGTGTGAGAAAGTATATTCTTTTGGGCATAGAAATTCAAAGAAGATTCCCAAAGACTTTGTTAAATCAAATCATTTAGTAAGGTATAATTTACTTAGAGTAAAATTTAGCCTGTTTGGTGGAGAGATTTGTGCATGTTCAGTCCCTATGAAGACAAAGTATCTAGTCCCTGAAGTTTCCCCACCCCACTCTGTGGTCAGTCCTTCACCCCCATCCCACAACTATTTTCCTCCCCTACAGTTGTCTTTTTTTTTTTTTCACTCAGCATGATGTCTTTGTGATTCCCCTATATGGCTGTATGGATGACAGGACATTTAAAAAAAATTACTAATGTGTTTTCCCTGATGTGGATATACCCCACTCTGTTTATCCGGCCAGTCATGGAAGGCCATTTGGGTCACATTTAGTTTTGGTGATTATGAATTAAGTCATTACAAAGAAAACAACAGGTTTTGTCATAAACTTCAGTTTTCACTTAATTGGGCAAATACCTAGACACAGGATCATGGTAAGTGCATGTTTAATGTTGCAAAGATATTTTCCAAAGTAGTTGTAACTTTTTGTATGACTACCAGCTATGTGTGAGAGTTCTAGCTGGTTCACTACTGATCGCTCTTGTGGTTGTGGAAATTTTAGTCTTTCTAATAAATGTGTAGTGGCATAGCACTTTGGTTTTAATTTGTGTTTCTCAACTGACTAATTATGTTGAGCAATCTTCTTATGTGCTTTCCCCCATCCATTTATCTTCTGGCAAAGTGTCTGCAAATCTTTTTCCTGTTTTTAATGGGGTTGTTTGTTTTATTATATTATGCATTATACTTACATGCATGTTTTATAATCAATACATTCTTTGAAAGCATTTTCTCCCAGCATGCAACTTGAGTTTTAAATCTTATCAAGTTTAATAGAAGTTGAATTGATGAAGATTACTTTATGGATTCTTTTCCCTTTTATTTTACAATTTTTGATTCATAAGAAATTGCTGCCTTAATCAAGGTTATACATTTTTTCCCCTAGGTTTCGGAATAGGAATAGAAAAGTTTTAGGTTTAAATTGTGAGTTACTGTTTGTAAATGACCTAAGGGTAGATTTATTTATTTGTGCAAGAACAGCCAATTGTTCCAACAGTATTTGGTGAGGAGATGTTTTTCTACTCCTCTGCTTTTGCCACTCCATTAGAAATCATTGGACCATGGATGTGTGAGTCTCACTGTGAGCATCAAGGCTGTTCAGTTCATCTCTGTGTCTACTCATCACCATGCTGTCTAGATTACCTTAATTTCTTGATAGTGCTCCAGTTCAGGCCATTGAGGAACCTTAAAATTTGTTTTTCTTTCTCTTGAAGATTGTTTTGACTATTCCAGTTCCTTTGAATTTCATATAATTTTACTAACAAACAAAAATTTCCATGGAATGTTGATGGACATTGCACTGCATCGATTAACTTGCAGAGCAGTGACAATATTGACCTTCTAACCAATGGCTATGGTGTGGCTTTTCATTTTTCAAGCACTTGAAAAAATTGTTTTCTATTGTTTGGTTTATCAGTTTAGGTATCATATATATTTTCTGTCATATGTAAGTATTTCATTTTTTGCATCAATTTCTATTGTCATTTTGTCTTGAATTTTTTCTTTGAACCCTAGATTAGTGTTTCTGCTTTACTCTCTGCTTACTTCTCTCCAGCTCTCACTCTCTATAAACTTCATTAGCCTAGTACATGCTACTTCATAAGTTTCTTCATTAAAAACTTCATTTGGTCCAGCCCCTGGGAGGGACCCGCTCGCCACACGCCACCTCC
>PVHY01021187.1:0-24367 GCA_004024945.1 Uropsilus gracilis
AGGCAGAAACCAAATGGTTTCACTAATGTATGGGATATAGTGAAAAAAAAAAATAAAAGACTTGAGGAAAGTCAAAACAAGCTAAGCACCAAAATGAAGTGCACAACTATGAACAGGAGGGAAAGGGGGGGAAGGGAGGGGAGGGGGGGGGCAAACCCTTGAGATTACAAAGTTGTGAAATTTATATATAAATAAAGAAAAAAAAAGGTCCTTAATGCCACAAGTGGTTAATTATCTTACCCAGTCACCATTTTTAATCCCAAATGTCTCAAAGCACATGTCCAAGATGGTGTTCTTTTACCACTCCAAACCTGAGGCAAGCAATTTGCAAAATCCAGTCTTAATTTTTCATCTTCCCTTTGCTACCTCTCTCTCTAGTGTTCCAAGCTTCTCAGCTTCTCCAAGGTTCTTCAAACTTTCCAACAAAGACTGATGTAAAACCAGCTTTCCAAATCCCTGGCTTTTTCTATCTACCAGCTTGCCAGGTCACTGTGCCCCAGCACCATGCAATTCCTTTACCAGGCCTGCCTTCAACAGTATCTGGCTACATTCACCAGTCTCCCCATCACCCCTGGTCTGCCATTCTGGCATTCGGCTCTGCATTGGCTACTCTTTGCTGGCCACTCTCCCATCATGACTACTCGCCACCACCAATTCACTGGGGGCTTCTACCCAGTCCCGCCACTCAGGTTCCTCTTTACCAACCTGTCATTCTTGTGTCTCTACTACTTCTCTCTTCCCTGGGCCATTATCAGCCTCCTCCTTTTGTGAGCCCTTTTAAAACTTCTCCTGAGTCTTTCTCTCAGACCGTGCCCACCAGGACAGTATGGTGCCCAATACAATTTTCAGCTACTCACTGACAGAGGCCCCAGCAGCTCATCCAACCAAGTCACCCTGTATAGATAGGTACAAGGCAATACTATTTACCTTTGACACTCACCACTACTTTCTAACACAGTATAGGAAGTCTTAAAAAAGACATTAGTTAAGAGAAAGATATTAGGGGAATCCAAATTGAGAATGAAGAAGTAAACTATGTATGGTGACATGATAACATACATAGAAATCCTTGAAACTCCACTAAAAAATATTTGAAACCAATCAGAATGCAGTGGTATGTTACAAAACCAGTTTGCAAAAATTTATTACAGTCTTAATGCAAGCTGTGAACTAGAAGAAAGCAAAAAAGTATTTCATTTATAATTGCTTCAAAAAATAAATATCTATGAAATGAACGAACTTACCAAAAAAAAGCAAGTAACCCGTTCAATGAAAAGTATAAGATGTTGTTTAGAGAACTAGAAGATACAAAGAAATGGAAGATATTTCCTATTTATGAATTGGCAGAATTAGCATTCTTAAAATGACCCTCTTACCCAAAAAAATGTACAGATTCAAGACAGTTCCTTTTAGAGTATCAATGTCATTCTGAAATTGTTGGGGAGAGAGATTCTTTTAAATTATTAACTTAAAACTGAAAAATCTTCTTCTAGCTTCACCCTAAGAAGCAGGTTAAAGGCTGCAGTACTATGCATTTTCACAGAACTATCTCCAATTGTTATGCAAATGCAAACCACCAGCTTGCCCCCCCATCAATCCTTAAAAAAAAAAACTGAAATTTACATGAGATTGCAAAAGACTCAAATAACTAAAGCATCCTGACCAAAAATAAGAGGAGGAATGGCAGTATCACATACTCTGGCTTTGAACTTTACAACAAATCTATACTAACCAGGACAAAATAATATTGTAAGAAAAATAAGCATACTGACCTATGGAATAGAATAGTCACACATGGTGGTGTCCATCCACAGGTGAGAGAATATCAGGAGAGCGGGAGTCTGTCAACCCACTTCACCGCTCCCACTCCCACTGCATTGTGTTGGTTACCATCGAGCCCACCCCCTCCCTGGTGGGCAGTGGCAGAGGCACCAGCTGGCATTGGGACATCTGTGGCATCTGTCCGCAGGTGAGAGAGTGTTAGCAGAGCCGGCACTGTTCGTCAGTGCAGAAAAGGATCCTCAACAAGAATTAAAACATTGGATAGAAAATTCAAAAGAAAAACACAGAACACACAGCCTAGAAACAAAGGAAAGGAACTCATCCCCAAGACACAGGCCAACAGAAGCAAGAAATTATACAGGAACAAGGGCAGAAACTACCACAAACTGATATACCTCAACATGCCAACCAATACTAGTGCAGTTGTTACTCAATATGTAGAGCAAACCTGAAGGGAAAACACAGGAAGGAAGAAAAATACAATTACTCAAGTAAGCCCAGGGGGAAATAATCCATCTCCAAAGGATAAACAATCCTTAGAAACCAACATGGGTGAATTCAAAAAATGCCCTTTATGTCAGATAAAGAATTCAGACACAATATGATAAAAGCAATCAACAAGCTAAGAGGAGAAGTAAAAAATATTAAAAAGAATGTTGCAAAATGAACATAACCATTGGCAAACAGAAGAATGAGATTAAAACCATAAATAAGAAAATGAAGGAAATGCAGTATCTAGGAGGAGCGATAGAAGATCACAAAAATACAGGGAAAAGCCATGAAAGCAGACTAGAAGAAATTGAAGAATGAATCAGCACATTGGAGGATACAGAGATAGAGAGAACTAAGAGAGAAAAACAAAGTAAGAAGACAGAAGAAAGAATCAGACATCTATCAGATACCTTAAAGAAAGGTATATATAAGAGTAAATATAAGAGTAATTGGAATCCCAGAAGAAGAGAAAGACTTAGGAAATGAAAAGTTTTTTAATGCAATTACAGAACAGAACGTCCAAAACTTGAAAAACGAAATGAAAATAGACATACAGGAAGCAAAAAGGACATCAAACTATTTTAATGAGAGAAAAACCACAGCAAGACAAATAATCATAAAACTTCCAAGAATCCAAGATAAAGAAAAAATAATGAGGATGACTACAGAGAGGAAACAGACAACCTACAAAGGAAAACCCATTAGGCTAACCTCAGATTTCTCTGAAGAGATACTCTAATCAGGAAGAGAATGGAGCCCCATCTTCAAAAAAACTCCAAGATGATAAGTGTCAGCCAAGAATACTCTATCCTGCAAAGCTGTTTCTCCAAAAATTTGCTACCACCAAACATCCACTCCAAGAATATTGGAAGAAGCCTCAACATCAAAACCCTCAGATGAATTAACAATAAACATAACAAGAAACCAAAGCAAATCCTCAAAATGACCTCTAGAAAATCAACACTAGAACCTCACTCATCAATCATCCATCTAAATGTCAATGGTCTAAACTCATCAGTCAAAAGACACAGAGTTGTGGACTGGATCGAAAGACAGAATCCAACAGTCTGCTATCTCTAGGATACACATCTAATCTCTAAAGATAAGCATAGACTGAAGGTGAAAACATAGAGAACTATTCTACAAGGGAATGGTCCCCCCCAAAAGGCAGGGGTAGCCATTTTAATAGTGGCTAAAGCAGATTTCAGAATCAAAAGAATGACAAAGGATAAAGATGGACACTACCTAATGGTACATGGTTCAACCCACCAAAAAGACATAACAATTATCAACATATATTCACCAAATGAAGAAACACCAAGATTCATAAAACAGCTACTAGCAGAACTCAAAACAAATATTGGTGAAAACACATACATTGTAGGAGACTTTAACACTCCACTCTCACTGAAAGACAGATCAGCAATTCAGAATCTAAACAAGGACATGAAAGCTTTAAAGAAAGACCTAAACCAAATGGACCTAATACACATCTACAGGACATTGCACCCCCAAAGAAGGGAATACACCTTCTTTTCAAATGCACATGAATCTTTCTCTAAAATTGACCACATATTAGGACACAAGGAAAACTTCAATAAATACACAAAAATTAAAATTACACCAACGTTTTTCTTGAATCATAAAGGCATAAAATAGAAATCAACAATGAAGAGAAAGCAAGAAGAATGTCCAATACATGGAGACTGAATAATATGCTATTAAATGAAGAATGGATAACTGAAGAAATTAAAACCTACTTTGAAACAAATGGCAAAGAAGACACAATTTTCCAAAATGTCTGGAATTCAGCAAAAGTGTATCTAAGAAGAAGGTTCATAGTAATACCATATTAAAAACCAAGAATCTATCCAAAGAAAAAACCTCATATCTCAACTTGAAAAATTAGAAAAAGAACAGGAAAACCCAAAACCCAGCAGAAGACAAGAAATAATAAAAATAAAAGAAATAAATAACCCATAAACCAAAAAGACTATCCAGAACATCAACAAAGAAATGGTTCTTTGAGAAAATAAATAAAATTGACAATCCCTTGCAAAGCTCACAAAGAAAACACTAAAGTAAACAGAATCACAAATGAAAGAGGAGAAATTACAACAGACACAAAAGAAATCCAACGAATAGCCAGAGACTACTATGGACATCTATATGGAAACAAATACAACAACCTGGATGAGATGGAAAGATTCTTGGAAAAATACAAATACCCAAAATTGAACAACCAAAAAAAAAAAAAAAAATAGAGAACCTAAATAGTTCAATCACAAGCAGCGAAATTGAAGCAGTCATAAAATCCCTCCCTAAAAAGAAGTGTCCAGGACCAGATGGACTTACAAACGAATCTACATGACATTCAAAGAGGATATAACACCTACACTACTAAAACTCTTCCAAAAAAATTGAGAAAGAAGGATAGCTCCCAAACACATTGTATGAAGCAAACATCACACTCATACCAAAACCAAATAAAGACAGCACCAAGAAAGAAAACTATAGACCAATTTCCCTAATGAACATGGACACACAAATTTTAAACAAAATCCTTGCAAATCGAATCCAACAATGCATAAAAAGCATTATTTACCATGACCAAGTGGGATTTATCCCAGGGGCACAAGGGTGGTTCAACATCCTGAAATGAATTGGAATAATCCTCCACATCAACAAGAAGGAAAACAAAAATCACATGATCATATCAATAGATGCAGAGAAAGCGTTCAACAAAGTCTAGCACCCATTTATGAAAAACACCCTTGAAAAATTGGGCATCAAAGGAACATGCCTCAACATAATAAAAGCCATCTCTGACAAACCTACAGCAAACATCATCTTAAATGGAGAAAAACTAAAACCATTCCAATTAAGCTCTGGAAACAGGCAAGGATGCCCACTCTCTCCACTATTTTTTAACATTGTACTGGAAGTTCTAGCCAGGGCAATAAGACAAGAGAAATATATAAAAGGAATATAAATAGAAAAAGAGGAACTGGAAGCTATCATTAAATGCATGATATGATTCTTTATGTAGCGAACCCAAAAAAATCTATAGAAAATCTTCTCAAAACAATAAACCAGTTTAGTAAGGTAGCCAGTTACAAAATCAACACACAGAAGTCAGTAACCTACCTATACACAAAAAAACAAGCAGAAGAAGAAGTAATTAAAAATCCATCCCATTTACCACTGCACCAAAATAAATTAAAAACCTGGGAATAAACCTAACAAAACACGTGAAAGAACTATACATAGAAAACTTTAAAACACTGCTAAAAAAGATAGAAGACATAAGGAAATGGACAGTCCTTGCTCATGGTTGGAGAATTAACATCATCAAAATGGCCATCCTATCAAAAGCAATCTATAGAGTTAATGCAATCCCTATAAAAATTCCAATGACATTCTTTAAAGAGATAGAACAAAAATTACAGAAATTAATATGGAATAACAAAAGACCTCAAATATAAAAAAAAAAAAAACTCCTGGCCAAAAAAAGAGAGAATGGAGGCCTAACTATTCCAGACTTCAAATTATACTACAAAGCCATAGTAATTAGAACAGCATGGTACTGGTACAACAACAGACAATTGGACCAATGGAACAGAATTGAGAGCCCAGAAAAAAAGACCATATATATATATATATTTATATATATATATATATATATATATATATATATATATATATATATATAGTTAACTAATCTTTGACAAAGTAGGGAAAAATTACATTGGAATAAAGATAAACTCTTCAATAAATTATGCTGGGAAAATTGGACTGAGACCTGCAAAAAAATGGACCAAGACAACATCCTCACACCATGTACAAAAACCAACTCAAAATGGATAAAAGGCTTAGATGTCAGACCCGAAACCATAACATACATAGAGGAAAACTTGGCAAAACCCTCCATGAATTACAACTCAGAAATCCCTTTATGGATACATCTGCAGATGGCAAAAAACTAAAGGAAAACATAAACAGATGGGAATACATCAAACTAAAAATCTTCTGTAGAGCAAAAGAGCCAACAGTAAAAACTAAAAAAAGCTCAATGAAAAGGGAAAAAATTTTGCCCTCCACAAGAATGATAAGGGTTTAATAACACAGATACATAAGGAACTTACACAACTAAACAAAAACAAGAAGCCCAATCAAAAAATGAGGAGAATTAAAAAGGCACTTCTCCAAAGAGGAAATACAGATGGTCAACAGGCACATGAAAAATTGCTCAATGTCACTAGCAATCAGGGAAATGCAAATCAAAACCACAATGAGATACCACCTTACGCCAGTAAGAATGGCCCACATCATAAAAACAGGCAACAACAAGTGCTGGCATGAATGTGGAGAGAAAGGAACACTCTTACAATGCTGGTGGTAATGTTAACTGGTCCAGCCACTGTGGAAAGAGTATGGAGGACCCTCAAACTAATAAAATGGAACTACCATTTGACCCAGCAGTCCCTTTTCTGGGAATCTATCCAAAGGAGATCTCAATGTGGGTACAAAAGGACACCTGTGCTCAGATGTTTATTGCAGTGTTTATAATTGCAAGCACATGGAAACAACCCAAACATCCCAAAACATATGAATGGATGAAGAAGATGTGGTATATATATGCACAGTGGAGTTTAATCATCGATTAAAAATGACAAATTTGATGAATTTATGGAAACATGTATGTATTAAAAGAGATCATTCTAGTAGAAATGAGTCAGAAAGAAAATGACAGAAACCAAATGGTTTCACTAATATATGGACAGCCAAATGAAAGTACACAACTAGAAGGTGGAGACCAACTGGAGTTGTCATGGAGGGCAGGTGATGGGTAACACCTGGAGATTAAAATGATGTGAAAAATGTATATAAATAATTTAATAAAAAATAGCAGATCTAACTGTGAAGCTAAATAAAAGTTTAATATGCATAATAAAAAAAGAAAAAAACATTATGGAGGTTTCATAAAATATTAAAAATAGATCTACCATATGATCCAGAAATTTCATTCCTAGGGATCTGCCAAAGAATGCAAAAAAGCATGAAGGTATATATGTGCCTCTGTGTTCATTGCAGCATTATTAAAATAGTCACAAACTAAAAAAAAAAAAAGTGAAAAGTAAAAAGAAATTCACACTTATAGACAGATAAGCTACAGTAAAGGAGTCATAAATATTTGGTGGGTAAAGGAAAGTCTCTTCAACAAATGGTTTTGGGAAAATTAGGCAGTCACATGCAAAATAATGAAGTTAATTACCAAATCACAACATAAACAAAATTAACTCAAAATACATTAAAAAAACATGGATATGTTTTATGAAACCATAAGATAAATTAAAGGAAATATAGACGAAATGCATCTTTACTTATCCTGGTTCTGAAAGCTGAATTTGCATCTCCCACAGTTAGCAGATACATAATTTGACATAACTGTGAGCTGTCAGAAGATTTTAAATTGTGATCTTGTGGCTTCATGTTAAACTTTAAAGAGAGGATAGTGTATTAATTGCATGTTGATAAATTCAAAATGCAAAACTTCACAAAGACAGTTTTTACACTACTAAACGGAGCTTTGAAAAACCACTTTAAAAATTTGTTTTTCTCTTTTGTTTTATTTGGAGAACATTTAGTTCTTATGAATAGTAACCATCTGATCCTGAAAATTTGTCTTTATGTTTTAAAGGGTTTAACAAACTTGTTTGCTATATATGTGTTAAAAGAGTTTATGCAAACATTTAAAGGGCAAAAAGGCCTATTTTACAAAACTCCCCCGAGGTTTAATTTGTTCCAGTGATGCTATTTTTACTAAAACCGATAATACTCTTTCATCTATATAATTTTGATTCTTTATATCCTTTACCTCAGAATCACCCCCTTTCTGTCAGTTTATAGAAATATATCAGTGCTTCGGATGAATACTACTAGTTTATAGAAATATAAAATGTACTTAAAATCTGTACTAATAGCTGATGACACTTATAAAAGGATCCCACAAAATCAACTTGAATTAGTTCAATTATCTCTTTGCAGATTAAAAAATTTCTTAAAAAACTACTTCTTTGTAATTTGTCCTTTCCAATTTCACATGGAGATTATTTTACGAGGAATTTTGCATTCTTTTAAAAGCAATTTGAAATTGTGTATAACATCACTTAAAAGTTATGTGCATTCATAGAAAACAAGTACAAATTTGCACATATTGAATTTGCATTCTCTTTAAAAGCTGACTTCCCAGAGTAAAAGTTATAATATTACTACCATATTATGCATGTGGTTTTACTATATTATTAAAGTTTAAGCCATATATTTTTCTGTGTTTACAGTGAGGTTGATTAAAGTTCTTTTAGTAACATATTTGTAGCAAATATTGCAGGAAGACAGGATCTCTGATCCTCTTTTGTGCTTCATGAAGATATTAGCATACTACTGATTTCTCCCTTTTGAGAGGGTTCTTTGTAAATATCTGTATTCCTATTTACTTTTGAATTATGTTTGGTTAACTGTCATTATTAATCTCTAGTTCCAAAGCAGTCTGTAACAAACATGAAGGCTAAAGATACTAAAAACTCTATATCACAGTAAGGGAAATAAGAGGATTAAGGAAAATTCGAAGAAGGCAAAAAAGGAGAGCAAAATAGCCTTTAATATATTTAAAATTTCTCTGAGTCTTAACAACCAGGCAAGAATAGTGTGTTAATTTGTTTCAGTGTTAGTGGAGGAATTTTAGGTGTATTAGGATAATTAAAACTGATAGTAAGTGCTATTGAAAGTTCTGTCATAGAGAAGAAAAATTAGTATTTCAGGGATAAGAAAAGTAAGAAAGGAAGAAAAAAAATCAGCTCAAGATGCTGATGGAAATACCACTATGCAGCGGTATTCAATGGGTAACTTCGAATTCCTCCACAATCTTATGGCATGGCATGTAAACTAAGTTACATTTATATCTGTTCAATATTACATCTCCTTGTCTTTTTTATGGCATTCTGAAAAGATATGACAGAATCAAATATTCTTTTATGATGTTCATATATATCACCTGGATATGAGAAATAACTTCAACTATTAAAGGGAAGCTGGTGTGGGTCTTGGTAGAAATGAGGTAATTTCTTCATCCCAGATTACAGAACTCTAACATTATCCACCTAGCATATCTGTCTGTCTAGATCTTGAATCGTAGTGCAGTCCACAAGTTGTAATACAAAATAAATTCAATATTTTATATTAGATCTTACACTCAATATTCTTGTCTTCTGATAATAAACTTCTGTAGAAAAGCAGTACTAAAGTTCTATGGAAGATGTAACTTTGTTCTGTGATAGTTTGGTCTAGATATTGTGTTTATCATGGAATCAAAAATATTTGGGTTATGCTTGTTCTGTAAAACCACAAAGTAGTCCAGAGGACAATAGCTGTGATCTGAAGGCTGGAAATGCTAAGGAAAAAAACAAACTCAAGAGTCATAAAAGTTACAAAACAATAACAAGAGCAAGCATTTAATCTTCAATGAAAAATGCCATTTATATTCATTCTTCAGACATTTATTGAGTAACTCGTGTCCTTCCCTGTTCTAGGGTAGATAAACATAGAAATGAACTTACAGAAACCTTCTCTGAGGATGCATTTGAGAAAGTGTAGTTATCATTGTGTCTCTGGAAATAGTGCTTGAGACAGAGATTTTTGGGCTAGTAACTTAAAGAATTTTGTGCTTTCAAAAGAAAACTGAAAGGGAATGAGGAGCAGGAGAGAAATGAACTGAGGAGGTATTTTCAGGTGAAATTTAGCCTCTGCTTCATCCTGTGGCAAGTTCTCAACTATTCTAAGAGTTGGGTTTTGTCCTCTTCATATCAAGTAGTCACTGGTTACTACTGTTAATATTACCTAATAAAAAGGTGGGGGGTGATAACCTTTTCGGGCAAGACAACTTCCATTGCTAATAACATTCCATTAGCGGCAGTTGTCAAGGCAAAGGGGTTAGAGACAACAAACATAAGAACTGTCAAAGGAGTACCAATATATTATTGCCAATAGTAGCTGCTATTACAATTCATAAAACATGGGTAAAAGGTGTCAAAGTAACTAAGAAAAATTGTTGTTTAAGATTTGAGAAAGGAGAAGGGGTGAAGAAATGCACTCCATCTTCTTGGTAGCAGTAACAGAAAGGAGGGAAGAAGAATGGTATCTCATAATGCATCTACTATAAGGTCCCTTTTCAACCTGTGACCCAAGACATTTGCGTGACTCTTTAGACACTCTTGCTTGCAAAGTGGGTAAGTTGGTTAATCTCTAAGGTCATTTTCAAGTCTTAAACTTTAGGATTTTGCGTACTCTTATTACCAGGTGTTGCTGCATATCAGCAAAAATTTTAGGTGCCATGATTTTTGGATAGTGTCCTAGAGTTAATAATTATTCTTAAAATTTTAGTGAAATAACATATATAGTTGTTTATTTATATATAGCTGTTATATACTATCTATATACAGCTGTTGTATATCTATATATACATATACATACATATATCTATACATATATATAACTGGAATCTTGGTTTAACAAATTGTCCAGTAACTTTGAGTAGTCTCCATTGGGAGGGAGATTAATACATTTAGGAAAAAGTAAGAACCATATGTAAAGTAGGACTGGGTATTATTTAAATACAATGGATATTGAGGATCTCAGGATGAGTCAGTTTTGTTTTTGCTTTGCAATGATTTGGTACACCTAGAATCTATGGAATCTCAATCTTGTGAAGACATTTTTTCTTTTATAATTGAGGAAGCTACAGTTTCTGATTTCTCCCAAGTGTGGTTGTTTGGAGCTAAGAACAAGGTTTGGAATTCTTAATGTGTAAGGGTCCTATTGATCTTGAGAGGATTGGCAGCCTTTTGGATAAGCCTAGTCTCATGATGTGACTCTGTAAATCCATCCAGGAAATTCAGTTCATAATCTCCTACTTCAGTCACCTAATTATTGTGTAAGTGGCTTCGTATCCTTTCTGTTGAAACCACCTAGAATATATTTTGCTTTCAGTTATTGAGCCTTGGCTGATAAACTTTTAAGTAGAAATATAATGGTAACTGGATGTAGGTTATAAGAGGTAGGAATTTCTTTTAAGATAGAGCTGAGAAACATTTTTTTCTTCTTTGAATTTAGACATCTGTATATTGGATATTAGACCTCCAGCAGAAATGCTTTATTAAAAAAGTTTACTGGCTAAAACATGATTGGATAAGTTTTCCACATTTTGCAAAAGGTAAAAATTACTGTCAAAAACTTGATTGCTTAAAAAAGTGTTTATTATTTTTACTTGATTGTAAAAGTAGCATTCACTTAGTACAGAACCTTTGGAAAGCTAGTGCATTTGAAGTCTGCCTTTGTTGCCTAGTCTTATCCTGTCCTTACAAATCTCTCCGTTTTTCCAAGATGAACTACAAATTAACCTGCTCATGTGATACATAATGAGTATGTATGCTATGCTTTTTCACACAAGTGCTAAATTATCTTTTACTAATTACTTTGTTAGTGACTTGATAACTTTAAATTCTGCATATATATTCAAATGCCTAGATTTCTGTTTACTTGTAAAAACGAACTTATACTAAGGGTTTTTTTCTACACATAATAGAATACAAAACTGCTATTAAATTAGAAAGGAGCACTGTAATTTGCTAGTGAATTATTTACTTTCACTAAGTCACCTGTCATATTGTATTCTCAGTAATATGATGAAAATAATTCCAGCGAGAATTCTTTTGATATGCCATATATTTCAATATTATTTTACAAAAGCATAATTTGCTTCCCAAATAAAGCAAATCTTTAAGCAAAGACATTCTCTTTTAATGAAATAAGGCAATGAGTAAGAAAACATTCTTCAGCTTTTTTGATTAAAGGTTAAGGAATTATTTCCAGTCTTGAAATATGACACACACTGCAAGTCCTTAGAGGATGTAACATAAAATTACAATAACAAAAAAATGTGTCATTGTGCCTGATGCCAGTGACTCGATTTCATTTGAGTAGCATAAGGTTTCTTATCTCTTGGGATGACAATATGCTTATGTTTATACCAGAGATATTCAAAATTTTTCTTTCTTTACACTTCTGAAGGGTTGTCAACAGTCACTCATCCAACTAAGAAACACAGAATTGCCCTTGTTTTCTCATAAGTAGGAACAACTTTGCCCAAGAACAAAAGTAAGGTGCATAATGCAGTATCTTGGAAATCAAGCATTGCATCCTATGTCATGTCTATAAGGGTGACTGGTTTAATGATTATGTTGTGTATCACACAACTGACTCACTTGCAATATTAGGTCATGAAAGCTGCACTGAGTGTCTTGGTTGTTTTATGGTCAAAACTTAAGCAATTAGTATATACAATTTTTATCATATTATTGGCATATCATTTTAGTTTTTGTTAGTAAAGGACTTTGAAACAATTGTATAAATTAAATAACAATGAATAAATGAATAAATTAAATAACAATAAGTAACAACCATGAATAAATTAAATTAATTTAAACAATTAAGGGAAAACAGGCTGTTATTATTTCTGCAAAGAAAACATACAAGTCTAAACAGGTAAATAAAAATATTTTCCTTGTCATGCAAATGCAAATCAAACCACAACAAGATACCATCTCAACCTGTGAGAGTTGCTCACATCAAAAAAACCAGAAACAACAATTGCTGGTGAGGATGTGGAGAAAAGGGAATGCTCCTACATTGCTGGTATAGCTCTCACAGAAAGCTGTTTGAAGGTATATCAAAATATTAAAAATTGATCTGCCATTCAACTCAGTAAGTTTAGGTGTCTATCTGAAAAGCTGAAAATCACTAATTAGCTTGGCTATAGGACTGAAATATCAAGTGGGAGACAGCATGGGGGAGAGGTAAAAACAAAGAGGAAAAGCACAATGGACTACGGTGGTAGAATATGGGTGGTTTTGGTGGTGGATGTGCTATAGTATCAACACCTGATGGGAGTAGCCCAATAACACCTCAGCTAAATATAATGAACTAGTGTATTAAATAATAAAAAAATGAAAATAATTGGGATTAGAAATAAAAAAAGAAAACCAGGTTGTTCTTGTTCTTTTTTCTTAATACCATTGATTTGTATCGATGATCATGAACAACGAACTTTAAAAATTAAGTTTTGCTTCCATAATTGTGATGAGTATAATTTACTAAAGAAAATTCTGTCTTAATTGGGTAGAATAAATTTTTCCAAATACATTTTTGTTTTTCTTTCAAATTTCCTCTATTAAAATGTTTTAAAAGTGTGAAAAGAAACATATTACTGTCCCTGTTTCAGAGGTGAGAAATGAAATGCCTAGCAAGTCTTACTAAGCATAGCTAAGTCCTGTTTGAAAAATGGTAAAGAGAAGTAATGAAAGACATGAATTTTGGAAGGCTCCATTTCTATCACTTGCTGATGTTTAACTTAATGAGTTTTATTCTGTGGCAGAACTTTAAATTCACTGAGAAAGAAAAACAAGGTGCAATATGTTAAAAAGTATACAATATACAATAATTGTATGTGTAGGCAACTTAATTGACTCAAACTTAGTGAACATCTATGAGGCACATTTGTATGTAAGAGTGGAACCCAAAGTTATAGAATGGGTAATACCAGAAGGTTATGGGCATCTTTTCAATGTACTAACTCTCTAAGTTTATGCATACCTGAAGGAACCAAGCTTCAGTCAATTTGGGCTGCAACTAGAAAATACTACAAACTAGGTGAGCTAAGCAAAAAATATTTTTTTTTATAATCGTGGAGGCTGGAAAATCAAGGATCAAAATACCGGCAGGCTTCGTTTCTGGTAGAGACCCTTTTTGTGTCTTGTAGATGTGCCTTCTTGCTTTATCCTCACATGACAGAAAGAGAACTACAGTCTTTATCACTTATAGAGATATCTCTTGTAGAGTCACCTATCCCATCAACCATTGAATTCTGGTGACTTCGCATGCATGACTGATCAGGAGAAACATTTGATGCTGCAGACTAGAGAAATCTGAAATTCACTGAAATGTACATGTGATTTGTTATCCAAGCCAAGGGGTTACTTTAACTGCTATATTTCAGTTACAATTCAGTTTAAATAGAAAGAACACTACAGACCGCCTAGCTTAGTTGCTCGAAACATTTGTATTGGTTCAAGAAAACTTCTGGAGTTTGATGTTTGATGTAGGTTCCAACACTGAGTCTTTGTGTTCACTGAAAAAGTTTCGTTGTGAGTCATTGGCTGGCTTTTCAAAATTTTTCAGTCAAGAGCATTCAGACATGACACCCTACTAGCTCTTGTCACAGAGCAACTTTCCAGGTCCATTTGACATGACTGAATCAACCACATTCAACTTTGTTTGGGATGGGGAGTATATCTTCAAGACTGTCTGCCACCTCTGAGTCTCACCACTTCCTAGGGTACAAATTGTCTTCTCTAAAACTAGGAATTTGGATTTTACCACTGGTAGGACTGGTGTTAGTCACTGTGCAGGTATATCAAATATGTTAGTGACAAGGGGTAGGTGTTCAGTGCAGTCATTGATGTCAAAGTTGGTCACTGGAGTGGAAGGTGGAATTTGGCCATGTGCACAAAGCATATAAGGGAATTGCTTTAGGGAAATCTTTCAACATATCATCAATAGGTAGCCTGTGCTTTGGAAGAAGGTGGCAGAATCCAAAGATTAAAGTTATTAGTGTAGGAGTATGCCTTGGGAGAGAAAATGTAGAAATTCATTTAAAGACTTAATCCTTTTTTTAATATTAAATTATTTATATATAAATTTCATATCTTTGTGATCTCTAGGGTTCACCCCCCCCCGACTGTTGCCACCCTGTCATACTCCACACCCCCAAGCTGTGTGCTTTAATTTGGTTGTTGGCTAGTTTTGACTTCATGGCTTTTTGTTTATCTTTCCCATGTCCCATATAGTAGTGAAACCATTTGGCTTCTGTAAAGACTTAATTCTTATCTTTAGTTGGAATTCCCATGGCCTTTTCAATCCAACAAATATGACAGTTTGTTGGAATAATATTGGCATCTCAAACTCAACACCTTATGTGCCTGAGCATGTCACTGTCTTCTTGAGTCCTCTCCTTCAGGAGAATATATGGAAGCTTCTGTTTGAGTGCTAGAGTCATGGATGAAGCAGTATTCTTGGATTGTTTTTCATGTAAATGAATATCAGTAACTTTCTTCTCCCATAGTGAATCTAGAGAAAACTGTTCTAATGATAAGCCTTACCTAGTGCTTATATGTTAGGAATTGCTATAAGGAATTCACATTCGGGGCCTCATTTAATTCCCTCTAGCAATTTACGAGGCAATTCTTAATGTCAGTTATTGCCATTCTTTTTTATTTTTTTGGATGAGGAGAGTGAGACAGGGAGGTTATGTAATTTGTTCAAGGTCGCACAGCTAGAAATATTATTGGACAAAAACCATTGTGTGTGAAATTACTAAGTAGGACATTCTAAGGCTTCGTTCCACCCATATGCATCAAGGTAAAGTTATCAAACTAGTGTGCTTAAAGTATTTAATTGGTGAGGGAATAAGGGTAGAAATTAATTCAAAGGGAAAAAGGGTAGAAAAGGAGGTATAGAGAAGGATTTCAGTGATTTTAAGTCAATTATAGCCACTTAACTCTGCCCCTTGTTCCCACTATCTCCCCACTGGGAAGGCTGATTCATGCTATCATGGGAGTTGTGATGCCTGGAAATGTGAGGCTGGGGTTCTGCAAGGCCTCAGGGAGTATTACTACTAACCTTCAGGGGATTTATGGTGAAATAAAATTAGATGTGTTGATTTGGTTTATGGAGAGCTCAGCATTTTAATCTGTGATGAGGATGGATGGATTTGGTGGAGTATCTCCTGAAGCCAAAATTCTGCAAATATGTTTCAAGAAAAGTTGATGTTAGTTTTTAAAGCATTTAGCCTTTGCATATGGAGGTATTTTGGCCAGAAGGAAATTTTTAGATAGGCTGAAATTTTGCATTTCTGACAGAAAACAGTTAAGTCTAACTGAATGCTTATGCCAGTAATTGATAAAATTCTGTAGAAACTTGGGTTAGCATTACATCTGTTCTACAAGAAATTCCTTTGTTCCCAACTTTATCTGTAGAGATTATCTCCATTTCTAAGGACCAAGTTGAAGATTTATTGCTCACAAAGTATGCTTTTTTTTGCTCAGTCTGAAGCTTTTTCGCTTCCACTTTTAAAATACAACTTCAGATCAGCAGTTTGCATTAAAGCTTTTTCATGTGCTGGCTTGACAGAGTAGTAATCTTTCCACATTGTTTTAAACTCCTCCATTATATCTTAAGCTATGAAGATCAGAAACCACTTTTACATTTCACAGTAAATTCCTACAGCATAAGCAATAGTTGAAGCTCTGTTTTTTTGTTCAGTAAATGAAAAAAATTTTCTCATGCTGATTTGATTAGGAAGTTGTTTAAATTTTTTTAGGTGAAAATGTATTTTTATTTACTTATTAATGATAACATTAAAAGTTAAATAATATAGCTCAATACATCAATCAAATGTATCAAACTGTTGGCAATTTTCTCTGTCCTTGCCCATATCACATGTCTTATAGTAGTGATTATAACCCAGATATACAGTTTATATTATTTTAAACTTTATTACTTTAGAGCAATTTAGGCTCACAGTAAAATTGAGAGGATTTCCCACATGCCAAAAAAACCATAGCCTTCCTCATTATCAACATAGCTCATGAGAGAGATACATTTTCCTGTAACTTTCATGTTCTATTTATTAACTCTGTAGGATTTCATTCAAGACCTGTCCTATAAATTACTAGTTTTTTGTTAACATTAGACACCCAAGTCAGGTCTCTTTTTTAACTATTGCAGTTAACACAAATCAAATCTATTTGATTATAATGTATACTAAAAGGATTATAGTATTCATGGCAGGGGGATAATATTGGAAAGTCTAGATAAATTATGGTGACTCCTCTAAAAATGTGTTTGCTTTAATATAAATATGGAAAAGATTAATTGAAGAAAATATGCTATGACATAATGAAAAAATATGCTAACTGAAATATATGAAAAAGGGATCACTTAGTAATTGCTTTTGATGGTCAAAACTTAACAAAAATGGAAGGCTATATGAATCAAATTTTATTTTATGTAAAGACATGCGAAGTGAGAAAAGGTTTATGAAACTTAAGAGAGTGAAACAATAAATAAGAGGACTGAGAAAATACTGAGCAGTGATGACAATAAATGAATCATTGAATGGAGCAGAACCTAAACACAAATAGATAAACACAAACACACACAGTGTGAATTTATAATTGAAGGAACTATCAGTTCTACCTATTGGTCTCAACTTTATACAGTGTAAGCAGCTTTCCTAAGAGAAACAACCCCACATGAAAACCTAAAGTAATCTCTAATTCTACAGGAATGGACAGGGAAGGTAACCTGAGTGCTTATGTAACTCAGGTAATTCCAGTAGAGATTGGGTTGACTTCATCCACTGTCTATTGGTTTTTCTCCCTCTTACCTCTTTCTGTCTTTTCCTTTCTTTTTTTCCTTTCTTTTCCTTGTTTTCCCATTTCTTTTTCTCCTTATATAGAGGTTCTACTATGTGATAGATCCTATTCTAGGAGCAGTATATACAGCAAAAATCAAGACAACATATACCCCTGCTCTCATGACTCCTACATTCTGTTGCAGGTAGTCATAAAATAGACAAATACATATGAAAATGAACAGCGTAATTTCAGATTTTCTTAATGAAAGTAAACTAAGATCAGTGATTAATAGAGGGTGTATGCTTCACAATATTATAATTAACCTAGAAAAGTTACTTTGAGGAACAGGAAATGAACCAAGCCTTACAAAACACTCATTAATAAGATAATTACAAACAAAGTCTTCCAGATAGAGAGAATAACAAATGTAAACACTTAGGAATGACTTTTGGGTTACAAGCAGATATATCTAGTGCAGCACACTTGGAGAAAAGCAAATTAATAGTAACCTTTCTGTATTTTTCAGTGGGAGAAAAATAAACCCCTATGGGCAAGAAAGATTGTCCCCAATCATAACTTCATAACAGGACTGAATGGAGTGGTTTAAAGAATTTGAGATGGTTAATAAAAGCAGTATAGCAGAACATGATTTCACAGTTCCTTAAATGAATATCTCGGAGAGTCCCTCCACTGGACAAAACTTACATTTTCAAAGTGAGTTTCATCACAGTGTAAGAACAGTTTATAAAAACTTGATGCCTAAACTCTTATATTTGCCATCTCAGAAGGAATGAACAGAATAATGCTTGTAAAACTTAATTGTTCGCTAGGAAAGGATTCCTTGTTGGCAAGTTGATATTTAATTTAACAAGTTAATTAAGGGATAATTCAGGCTTAGATGAAAAAAAAATTCAATTTGCCATCCATTTCATTAAGGTAAAATAAATGAAAGGCAGTGTCTAATTTTGGGATGAAAATAACCGTAAACCAATGTGATTATGAAGCTGCTTGTTTTCAGATATTTGACCAAAAAACAAAACCAAACCAGATTAAACCAAAACAAAGGACATTTTCATATTTAGGGTTTTGACATTTCTCACAAAGAGTGGATCAAATAATATTTATTTGATAATATAATATTTTACATGAATATAATATTTTACATGAATGATTAATTCAATTTATAAATGAACATAAGTTCCTCCAAATTCCTTCATAATTTTTAAGAAAAATGGGTTCATATTCATGGAAAATGACCCATAATAGAATTGCTATCTCCCTAGGAAATCTTTCAGTTCAAATTCACATAATTTTATTCAGCTTTTGCCATAACTTGAGTTCACTACAAAACCATACCTAATTTGAAATACTTATATATGTACTTTTAAAAAACTTTTATATATTATTATGTTTGGACCACTTGACTAGTATTCTTTCAGTAGAGAACATATCACTTACTTATTTTCCATGATATTGTATATAGGACAGATAATATGGTAAACTTGGTAAATCAGTGTAATTTTTACTGAGTTTAATTTAGATTTTGTTAGGACACTGGATGAAATTGAAGATTGAAAACTATGGCTCTGAAAACAAAACAGGCTTTTATCTTATTTTATAAGTATCTCTGTATTGGAACACAATTATACTTATTTATTTATTTATTTTCTTTGCTACTAAACAATGAAATTGAATAAATGTCATAGAAATAAGTTTCAATATCAAAATACATGGCCCTTTACAGAAAACGTTTGCTGATCCCTGAAAGTCTTTTTGTTTGTACCGCCATGTGACTAAAAAAGATGTACCTACATTTTCAGCTAGTCTCAATGGTTTAATATTTGTATTTATTTTGGTATAAGAGATAATGTAAATATTTAACTATATTTTTACATGAGACTTGCCTCATGATACTTATTGAGTAATCCATCTTGCCATCCATATGAAATATCACATTTATGATTTATCTAGAACCTCAATTAGAATATTAATATACTTAACCCATTGGATTATTTTATCATAAATAATTTGTTAAGCATCTGCCAATATAATAATATTTATTAATTCAACAGTTTATATTATGTCTTCTTTTATTAGCCTTATTTTACAGATGATGTATGTGTATGTGTATGTTATAACCTATCCAAGTTGGCATATTTTGGAGCAATTTTTTGTAGATAAAATTAAAACAAGAAGACTTAAGAAGAAAATGACAATTATTAAATAAATTTTGAATAAATGTTGAATGACCATAAAATTCTTTAAAGTACTTTGATTATATTTCTTTTATTCCCAACCCATATTTTCAAGCTCTGTTCTAAGCATACAATAAATAATTAAGCTCGTAAACCTTAAAACAACCAAATGAGATATGTATTATCACAGTTAACATTTTGATATAACAAGTTGAGACACAAAGACATTAATTTCTTTCACAAACGTCACCCAACAAGGAATTGTCAGGAAAAAGATTTAAACCCAGGGGTATTTATTCAAGAACGCTTACTTTTTCTAAACTTTTTCTGTTCCTTTGATTTGTTTCAATAACCATAGAATGTATCTGAAAAAAAGCAAAAATCAAACATTTTTGATTCAGCCTGAGATAGAGTTTTAATACATTATGTAGGCTGAAATCTCAAGAAAACTCCTTAGATCAAGTAGTGTTAATAAAAAAGCCTTTATTTGTATTCCTCAACACATTAGACTATGAAATGGTTTACGGGGTCATATTTTTATGATATAATCTTGTGAAAACAAGAACTGACTGTGTAAATGACCAATCCTGCGAATGGTCTAAAACTTATGAAATCCTGTGATAAAAGCATTCAATGCTTCTAAAACATTAGATATGGGATTTTTTTTCCCAGTAAAACGAGCTTTTCTTTTCTCTTCTAACTTTAATTTTAAAACTGATTTTGAATGGAGCACTTCTGAGTCACCTAAGCTTTTAAAAACACCTGCAGTATTCTTTAAAAACTATGAATTTTCTCCTTGTCCTCTTTGTGCTTGGCTATGTCAAATACAATGACATGAAATTTTAAACCTTATCACAAAATCACCTGTGGATTCTGTAGAAGCTGGATTGATTTCAACCACAGAGTCATGATTTTTCAGACTCCTGTGTCCAAGTATGACAGTTGTGTCTCAGCAGTAATTCCATTAAGGGAAAGTACTGTTTAGATTCAGAACTGTTTTCTGGGAGCAAATCAAATGAAGTAGAATATTTATGTTTCCTAACTGGCTATAATTTTACAGTGAGATCTGAATTTTTCTCACAGGAATATTCACATTGGCCATAACCAAACTATATCCACAATAGGTTAAAGTTCATGTCATCAGAAAACCTCATACTGAGGGAAATATTGGCAGAGACATATCTTTTCAGTTCAGTGCCATTCATGACTTCTGCCTTATTGACAGCCAAAACCTAAATCAGTTTTAAATGTTTGGTCTCATGTAAAATTTGGTTTGGAGAAGATGACTTACTGGATCACTGGTTATGGGTCAACTTAAAAAGAATTTGATTTGTAACACTGTGCTGCTAATTGTTGGCAAGAGTGACTCCTTGATGCACTGAGCAGACATCCAGATCACATGTTCCTTATAAAATGCAGGACCTTCTTTCTGAATGATGAGAATGTTATTTCATTCAAAAAAAATATTGTTCAGTGTTAGATTTCAAGCCATAATGAAAACAATAAGTGAGCATATTTACAATTAGTATTTTATGCTTACTTAGTTCTCAGTATGGGAAACGAGCAGGTGAAAATTGTTTTATAATAAAAGTGCTTAAGGCACTAAATCTAAGTTGATTTTCTGTTTTTCTTTTTTTTTTCTTTTTTGCCAGTATTGCATGTTCCTTTGACAGGTGATAAAAATTCAGATCACTCTGTCAAATGACAAATATTAGAATCATAGCATTGTAACAGTAATGTTAATAAAGCCTAAAACTCATGGGCGAATAGAGGATGGAGTCATCAGTTAGTGAATTGTTTCTTTGTGAAGTTTTAAAATATCTTTAAAATGCAAAACCTCAGTACAGCTCATCTGTTTAAGGACAATCTTTCCCATAAGTAATGACATATAATTCTACTTGTTTTGTACTCTCTAGTGGAACATTTGTTTATTTATCATGCAACCCAAGAGGATATTTGTTTCTGGGGGATTGATAGACTTACTAGTGCCAATATGCTTATATTTTATTCAAAACCACATCACTACAGCAAACTCAGAGTGTTTGGAAATTTTGATAACACGTAGTAATAATTCATAGCCTGTGAGTTACCAAACCAACAACAAACATTTTGTGCATACTGATTAAGAAGTAATATGTGATTATATTTTTGGATATCTATATAGCAGAGCAATGGAATCTGAATGCTTTTTAAATCACTAAAGTACATTGCCTATCCCCCTTTTTTCTTTATACATGTTCATTTGATCAACTGCTTAATAGTGGTCTGAATTTATATGACTTCAGCATCAGAGTCTTCTGGACTAAAGGAATGTAAAAGGTTATCTTGACAATTTGTTCATAGGATACTTGAATCTCCTCTTCATATAAGTACAAAGCAATTTTCCAACTTCTGTTTAATTTCTTTCAGTATGGGGATCTTAGTAATATTTTGGGGAAATGAGATTATTTTCATAAGACTTTAAAGGTAAATTCTCTAAGCACTGACATATGTTGTTTTTAGTTATACAAGCATACATGGATATAATAACTATTTCTTATCTCACAAACTTATTGTAAGGATGAAAGGAGATCACACTTTGCAAAAATGCAGTTAACTCAGTGAAATGAGACCTATGTTAAGGCCTCAGTTTTATTATTTCAGTTGTCTTAGAATGGATTTGTAACTTCTCACCAGAGAAAGGATTATATTTCCTCTTTCCTCGTTCTAATGACATTAGGCTTGCCTATGTGACTTACTCTGACCAGTAAACACTGCTGGAAATGTTATGAGAACAACTGTGCAAAATTTTAAAAGCCTCAAGTTCCCTTCTCTCTTTCATAGCCATTCATACTCTAGAAAGAGGCTCTTTCAAAACCTGAATTCTAGGGTACAGATGATATAGGGCTGAGCAACAGTCTATCAACAGGGGCAGATTGTATGAGTCAGAAATAAGTATAGTTATTATAAGCCACTGATATATTGCATCATTTGTCATTGTGGTCTCATACTTTCCTCACTGGGGTGTGTGTGTGTGTGTGTTTGTGTGTGTGTGTATGTGTGTGTGTATGTGTACATATGCTTTCCCCCCACTGAGTCCAGGCCTGAATTGCAAACTGTTTTGGGGGAATTCTTATCACTAGGGGAGCCCCTGTTCCTGCTTATTACATGGTGCAGCTTTCACTGTAGAAGGAAGGGAAGTCGCTTCCCACCTTACCCAAGTAAGAATTTAGAGACATTATGGAGTGGTCTTTTGTTGGGTATTTGACATCTTATTACCTTATACTTTTTTTCATGAAAGCTACAAGTAATTGGAAGTAATTCACCATTTGTTTGTTGGAAAGTATATTTTTCTTTATTCTAGTCTTTTTGAAATTTTTGTTTTCCCCCTTCTCATTAGCCAATTAGGGATTTTTTTCCCTAATCAACCTTCCCCCCACCTTAAATTTTGATGCCATAAATAGAACATCTGCTTATATTTTGTCCTCTCTAAAGGAATATTTATCATATAACCCACACTGTATGTATATTTGTGCTTTATAGTTAAAAAGACTAAAAGACTAAGTCCTTTTTTTAATGTTAAAGAGTCAAAGTCTGTCCATATTTAGAATGGACATGCATGTTAAAGAGAAAAATTAGGGAGGGCCAGTTTATGAAGCTTCAGGTGAAAGAAATCTCACAATGAGTGATTCCAAATGGAGTTGGCTGAATTGAGCAGGTGAGGTTCTGGAAAAACAATGTTTTCATTACTATCAATTATAGAATTTTGAGAACTGGCATGCAACATACTTTGTAAAAAAGTGAAAAAAAAGCTGTAAAATATCATATTTAGCAATATCAAAGTCAAGGGCACTAAATACAACATAGACTATAATTCAATGAGAAAAACAATATGTATAGCGAGCATACATTTATTCTATTTTTTATTTAAAACATTTATCCTCTTTTAATTTTATGAAACTGTTCATGATTGTTAAATTTCACTTCAAATTATTTTATTTTTTTTATTGAGGCAGCAGTGATTTTTATTGTTTCTATTTTAAAACTATGGGATAGAGAAAATAAAGGGTCACATAAAGCAAAAACTAAAAACCTAACTCTTGAAAGCTGACTGTGGACCTGAGACATCCAGTGAGGAGAGCAGAAAAGGTGAGAATAAAGGGGGAAGGAAGCACAATGAAGTGTGGCGGTGGACTTTCTATATGTTGGTGGTGAGTGTGATGTGATAGCATCACTTGAAAGGGAATATTGTACAGCAAGCATTGAATAAGCTTTTACCATGTGTCTTTATTTGAGTTATCACAATGAACTTTTCAGAAAGTTTCTGAAGTATCATTGTTGAATTTTTTTTTTTTTTTTTTTTTTTGAAACTGGGTCTTGCTATTTTTG
>PVHY01021188.1:0-24368 GCA_004024945.1 Uropsilus gracilis
TGATCCCAAGACTCACTGGTTTAGCAAAACTATAACCCTAGGAGTGATATCCATTTGACCTGTTACTTTTCCCTCAAGATCTAATGTTGGTATATCATAGTCAATGTATGATGAGCAATTGAGTAAATCAATAAATTTAATTTTTAAAAGTATTTAATGTACAAATAACCTTCTCATGCTACCCTAAAGGGTAAATCAAGAAACATTATTCCATTTGTTCTTAAATCAACTCACAAGGCAATGAATGTTTATTAAAAATATGTGACATGGTAGCCTTTGTGATACACTAACATCACAACAGTGAATGAAAAAGTGTCCACATTCCATGGTTTTTCTTCTAAACTTTTTCATTATTTCTAATGAAAAAAATGAAGTGTTTTGAAACTCCAGAGCATGTTCTGAATCTCTGAATGCTTGTTTTCTGCAAAAGTGTTAAGGAACAGTGAATCAACAAAGCTATATCCCAGATACTTCATATTCCATGATTTTTATAGTTGAAGGTGGGAATCTGGTTCATTTCCCTATGATCTCTGAGGGGCCAAATGTCCATTTTCTCATAATGGAAAATTATACCTCTTTACAAAAATATATGCTCTATCAGATTTTTTTTTATTTATTAAACAAAAGATTAAGAAACATATCTATGCACACAGACATGGATCTTTTTCTAGCCATGCATGTGGAAGGTATTGCACATTAAAACTGAAAAAGATACCCAGGAAAGTTCCACTTAGGTAGGCAGAGTAACTACAGAATTGCAAATGACAGAAACAGTCAAATTAGATCTGAAACTAATTTCAATCTATTTCCTATCTCTACAGTATTATCATGCAAGTGTGTTAGAAATAGACCTAGCATCTCATTTCTTTGGGAAGAAAATGAAAGTTTCTCATTGCTTTCTTAGAAAATCCTATCAGAGGAATATCTGATCCTAAAATTTCATGATTTTTACACATTTTTAAGTTATTTTCATACCACCGTTGAGAATTTAATTTATAGTTTAGACATTATATGAGTCCTATACTTCTGGCCCAGACCAGGAGGATCTTAACTGTGTTTGAATTCTTTTAATATCCAAAGGCATTCTCAACAATGGATTTGAGGAGATGACACTGTGAACAAATATAATCAAACTGGCAAGATTTTTATGTATGCATTTTTATGTGAACATAGAAACATTTTCATATTCTCTACTCAAATATGAGAACATTTAAGAATATCTTTAGCTATAAAAACTATTTTAGTCTTAGGGGAGAGGAAAACCCCAGAGAAGTGATTGACAAAGTGATATTTATTCAATATAATTATAGTTTAGAAAATGAATATTCCTATAATGCAAACTCAGTATACTAAGTCATATGTCCTAACGATCTAAGAGTTTACTTCCAACAGGAGATGATAGTGAAAATGATCCCTCAATTACTTAAAACCTTAATTTTCTTTCAGGATTTTACAACTCAATTAGAAACTTGTATTCAATAATTTCAAGCATACACAAAATAATTTCCTCACTTTAATTTGATTAATTATATTAAAGAACCATGTATCATGTGACAATTAATTGGTCACAGTCTGAGCCAAGAACCTAACATAGCAGATTGTAAATTTTATTTTACTCATAGGGTAACTTTAATGATTTGATTTAGAACTTTCAGCTTCCTAAAACAAGTATTTATCAAAGATCAAAAAAAAAAAAAAAAAAAAAAACTATGACTCAACCCAGGTGTGCTATGTTCATTCTGTCTTCAGTGAGACATTATGTTGTTTGTTTTTTTACAGTGATTTATGGACAGTGAATGAGTCCACAATCTCTCCTGAACAGCACAGCAATGTGGCCTAGAAATGACCAACCTTATTAAAAAGTGATGAACAGATATGTTATTTGATAAATGTCATACCCATTTCATTTCCCAATGCTCATAGAGATTTTAAGCAAGGATACTTACAGCCTGAATTCTAAAGTAATTCTTACTCCATAATTACTTGCAATATCTGAGCTAAATTTAGGTTGGAACTCTAGACATTGATAATATTAATATAAATATATAGGCAAGTATATCTCAAATAGTCTCAGACCCAGCTGAGTGAGATTAAAATCCTGCTTGGAATTTTCTAGAATTTGTTATTATATTAATGACATGATGGTAAAAGGGAATAAACAACATACAGTTTATGATGTAATGAGTACCAGACTTCAGGACAGAAAACTCAGACTGTAATTGGAACCAATGGAAATATAGCAAATCCATGTTAAATTCTCTCCTCCAGATAATTATTTGAAAGGATACATAATAAGTTAAAATCTAATATAATCAATGATATCTGAACTTGAGAACATGCAGGCAATAGAAGAGATGATTATTGTTCACTTAACCCAGGGAGTTATTTAAAGGCAAAATTCCAAGGTAGCAGGGAAGATGTGAGGAAAATGTTGGAAATTTATTTTAATGGATATAGAAAAGTTTCACAATGTCCGTACATTTAAGACTTGAGGTGAACATACTCAATTTACTCAACATGTTAGGTTCTAGTTAGAGAATATAGGAGAGAGATACGAAAAATGAACCAGGTTTTAATGAACCCGAGATGCTTTTTTTGTTACATATACTAAACCAAGAGAACAAAATAATTCATGTATACAAGTGTTATTTTCAAGTGTTATTTAGTTTAAAAAGCATGTCATTTTTATGTGTTTTTAGTATTATAAACATATAGCTTTTTAGTCTCTATTTCATCTAAAATCTGTAAAAAAGAATGAATTCCAGGGCAAATATCTAAAGAAGAGTGGCTGAATATTTAGATTCAATGCACCTTGAGCAGGCCATCTTAATGGTTAAATGTTACATGAAACAGACTTCAGAATGAGAGGACTTCTATTTTAGCAAAAAAAAATGACACATTTGAAATCGGAGCTAAACTTGTTCAGCTCAAGTAGTATGCCATAATATCCTGGAGAGAAATGAATTTGTTTTTTCACTCTTCTTTCTTCCTTACATCCTTTCTGTTTGCCTTTTCTTCTATTTTTTTCATTTTTCATGTTTTTTTTCTTGAAATTTTTGTCATTTTTATCTACTGTCACCCCAAAGAGAGAAGTATTGCCTTTTACATTTATTTCTCTTTCATTTTTATCTTAGTCCCATTATAGTGTTAGGGTATGATGTATTATCAGAATTCCTTGTTGAAAGAAAGCATCTCTTCATTTGAATAAAAGTTTGGAGGCAGTGTTTTCCCAAATTGTTTCTTCTTATCCTTTTTCCTTTTCCTTTCTTTTTTGTCCTTTCACTTTTTAAAAATGGAAACTTTTCTAGTGTCCCCTTTAACTCAGTATCTAACAC
This sequence comes from Uropsilus gracilis, assembly GCA_004024945.1. Classification (NCBI taxonomy): domain Eukaryota; kingdom Metazoa; phylum Chordata; class Mammalia; order Eulipotyphla; family Talpidae; genus Uropsilus; species Uropsilus gracilis. The sequence continues at coordinate 3,336 of PVHY01021188.1, forward strand.
TTCATATAGTATGGTGACTTTAATAATGTTTTATGAACAAATACATTCATAATAATAAAAACACTGTTTTGGATCTACTACTGAATGTGTCTGATAATACTTGCTAATTTTCTGAAATCCTTGTAACAAAAACAGTGAATATTCATAAAACATTTTAGATTTATACTTTGCAAAGCAAAGGAAATCTGTAGTCTTATGTTTACTGCAATACTATTTACAACAGTCAAGATATGGAAACAACCCAATGTCCCATAACAGATGAATGAATCAAGACTATGTAGTATATATACATATGATGGAACAATATGCAGTTATCAAAAATGATGTATATAGGCATCTCTATGTATGTGGGGAAATATCTCTTGCACAGATAGTCACTTTTAATCAGGAAAGGCTTTGTCAAGGAATGGCGATTTCCATGCTATCTGAGCAACAGGAGAGAAAGACAGCATACCTAGAAACCCGATACAGTTTGGCCATATCATGCTTGAAGTATATCTTGGTAGAAATAGTCTAATAGTCACTCCAAAAGATGGAGTGAAGGAACTATTTTTCACTTAGGAAACCACCCATAAATCACTTTGTATGAAATATATGTAACCATCACTTAAGCCTGAATTGCATTTTACTTGTGAACTTCCCTTGTGGTATAACAAACGGATGTTCTTCCACCCAACTATGCTACTAGGGAATAACCCAGATTTTAGGGACTCAACAGAATATTCTCCACCTCATTTAGTTATTCCAAACAGCCTTTTGACTTCTGAAATTAGAAATAAAAGGGCTGAAAGACTTCAAAGAAAGCAAATTCCACTGATGCTCTTATTTCCCCCATGAAAAAAGAAATAGTATTTCAGCATGTCAGCTGCTCCAGATTCCAAAACAGTCCACATGTTTTGTGACAGCTGCTGATACAAGCAATTTCCTCAGATTAAATATTCCCATATATTTCAGCAGCCAAGTCTTTGCCTGCAGACTGAATTTTAACTTAAAAGATGGTCCCTTTCTCCTCTTTGTGTATGTATAAAATAACAAATCTTATTAATGACTAAGCAATTTACAACTTACAAAATGTGAATAAAGTACACAATTAAAAAATATGAAAAATGAGTGTGGGGACCATTATAAATATAAGAACTACTGAAAATTTTCCTGAGAGTTCACACCTGGCATCTGGACACTATGAGTCTTTTGAGTCCACCTTTCTATATGCAGTCCTTACTTCTTACAACTCATGCTAGTCAAGCACAAAAAGAAGACAAAAGATGCCATATTTAAGAGATGTTTTAAAACTTGTAAATAGCACCTAGTTGGTTACTAAAAACCAAGTAAATACTAGATGTGCTTTTAGGAGATTCCTTCTGTTCTGGAAGATTGAAAATAATTTTGCGTAATTAATAGTAAAAAAAAAGTTACTCCCCAGAGATGTAAAACATAGATGCCCAAAGCAAATAGATGCATGCTTGCCAAAAATGTGGAGCTCTGGGGCACATCTTCCAGGAAGAACACAACAGAAGTTCTTTGTAGCACAGGCATCCTGCTCTGGAAGTGGCCCAGAAAAGCTCAGGTGGTGACCTCCTTGGAATTAGTCTATTCCTTTGCTATGCCAGGGACGATCCAAACTTCTGTTGGATGACAACAGCCTGAGAAAGGGCCATTGTCCTCCCTACTTTGGTTTCATGACCATGCTCTCACTGAATTCTTTCAGACAGAAAGTAGTCATTCTTGGTTAGCGACACCATAAAAATTAAGCATGAGTCAATGCTGAAGGTTGTCTTTCTGTACCACTTTATTCTACATGGCTTTCAAATATGTCCACTCTTCACATATTTTATATCAATTTCCATGTAGGGTACAATTCTAAGATTATAATAAGCTTCAATCCAAAATTCTATCCAAAAAAGATGCTCCTGCTTAGCAAAGCTATTTAAGACTTAATGAGATCTAAAATGATACATCTAGCTTTTAATTTTATAATGGATAAAAATGTACATAGGCAAAGATTATCTAGAATTTATGTTGTCTATGTCTAATATTAGATCTTTCTGATTACCATATTCTTTTATCTGAGTAATAATCTATTAAAATAAATTCTACCCCAAAATAAGTGTTCTAATTAGAATTAGTGTGAAGTGCTCAAGCTAGAATTAATCACCATTTTGGATTAAGGAGAAATTTAAAATACAATCATTTCACAATGTACATACTGTCCTGACTTGTTTACTAAATGCACTCTGTTTATGACAAGTAGACAGCTTGAGGGGAATGGTATTATTGAGCATTTATTTGGAATTGATTTATAGGCGCAAGTAACAGAAATCCAAATTCAACTATCTATTATCATAGAGATAATTAAGTGGTTTATGTAACAAAAGTACATAAGTAGGTAGGATTTTAAGGAAGTTAGTTTAATTATCAAACTTAACCATTATGGTGTCACTTTTATCACTGCCTCATTTAGTACTCTGTGTTGTTAAGTTTTCCTAAAAGGAATTCCTTTCAGGATTAGCAAAGAATTGCTGTGTCCAGGACAACATAACACCTTTTTTCATTCCCAGAATGAAAAGGCTGAAAGAACCAAGCTATTATCGGAGGCTCCCTGAAGTCACATGATCATTCAACAGTCAATTGCTGTGGCCAAGGTTGAGTCAGCAGATTGACCTGGCTTTAACCATGTATTCCACAGTCAGATTCAGGATTGAGAATAACTTTTCCAGAATTACATGAACCTCAGTCCCAAACTGGGTGTTCTAACAAGAAGGTGAAAGAGAAAGAACACAGGATCACAACAGTGTCCAATGAGTGGAACCATCACTTTTGAAATTTTCCTTCTTTCATTGGTTATATCTGCAAGTCTAAAAACATCTCTTCAAACACTATAAGTTTGAAACTATTTCTATCACCACAACTTGTATGAGCAAAGCATTAATATTATCACACCTAATTAAATTTTCATCTCCCTAGGAGAGTTTTATGGAGAATTTTGGCAAGTTTCCTATAAACATTACTGTTTTCTTCAAAGGGACATCACTAAGAAGATAAGCAGGCTGGTGGATAAATTGTGGCTGAGCAAATAGAATGTTTTGTGTAGGTTGTTTCTGTCTGAAGTGCTGGTGAAAATATAGCTGACACTTGTAGTTTGGAAACTAATTGCCAAGACTGAGTTCCAGGATAAGAGCTATGTCTTTAAAATATGTATGTCTTCATAATATTCAAAGAATGCCACATTTGTCCATCTATACAGTCATTCCAGCATACCTACTAGAACAATTCAGACCATAAAGCTCTATTTTCACATTCTTATTTTACTTTGATTCTAGTGTTATCCAAAAAATGTGATATTATTTGTTGTATTTATAATCATGGATCTATTTTCATGACCTATTAAACTAGGTCATCACCCAAATAATATGAAAACTGAATCCTCTACCACTCTGTTATTTTATTTTAAAATTAATTTTATTTTCTTTAATTGATTGCACATATGTGTATATTACATTAGTGTCCACCCCAAGATTCTGCCACCACCTTGTCACCCATGAACCATCATTTTAATCTCTTGTGCCCATCCCTCCCACCATTTTATACTTCCTTGCTCCATGCTTTAGTTCTGCTCACAGTTTGCTAGTTTTAAGTTTTACTTGTCCTTTGTTTGTTTTCTCTATATCCCATAAATAGGTGAGGTCACCCAGTATTTCTCATTTTCTTTCTGGTTTATTTTCACTAACATGATTCCTTCTAAATCCTTCCATATTATCACAAATGCATTAAATTTGTCTTTTTTGATTGATGAGCAATACTCTATTGCATACATATACCACAGCTTTCTGATCCATTTTTCTGTTTGGGGGCATTTGGGTTATTTCCATATCCTAGCAATTATAAATAGTGCTGCAATAAACATCTGAGTATGGTATCTTTTTGAATTAGTGTTTTTGTATCCATTGGGTAGATTCCCAGGAGTGCAATTGCTGGATCAAATGGTAGTTCCATTTTCATTAGTTTGAGGGTCCTCCACACAGCTTTCCATAGTGACTGGACACGTTTTCATTCCCACCAGCAGTGTAAAATATTCTTTTCTCCCCACATCCCTGCCAGCATAACTTTCAGACAAAATTGCTCACATGGTTTATCTATTTGTGATTTTCAATAGGCATGTAACTAAATATTAAATTCATGTGACTAAACATTTTATTGAGTTTATATTTCCCAGATACATTTTATGAATAACTTACCTGAGAAATATGATGGTTTGGGAAGAAAATGAAAGCAGAAAGAAGCTAATGAGAAAACTAAAACAAATTTTGCTAAACTCTTTAAGTGCAATGTTCTTTAATGTAGAATTATAACTGATAAAGTAGCTTATTAGTTTCTGAAGACAGATAATCTTTTTGCTATTGTGCTCCAGGGCTTAGCTCAGTGCCAGGCATAAGGTAGATCCTCATGCAAGTCAAGTGAATAAACTTGACAGACTTCTTCACATATTTAGCAGTGTGTTTTAACATATTTCTTCTGCTAAACTTTCTAGATGAAAATAATCATTTGAGGATTCAAGATTATTTTTATTTTGTAAATACAAATATCAATGAATAAAACAAAAAATTCAGACCAATTATTTTTAATTAGTTCTTATTACTGCAAATGTCTTGATAGCAAGGACTAAATAGAACTGGGAAGGATGAGAACTGTGTTGTGCTGAGGTTTCCTGTGGGATATCTGAGAACATCTGAAATGGCTGCTTTGGAAATATGGACTGAGCTATCTCAGGCATTACACACTTTGTGGCAGTGCTTTTGCAGAGCAACTTCTCACTCTTTACATGATCTATGTTCTATTTCAGATGCCTCCTGATTCTGCAGTGCATGAAATAAATGAGAATGTGTTTGGGAATAAAGGCTGCCATATGAAAACCAGCCAGAACAAGCTCTTCAAACTCAGAGATATATTTCGCTTCTAATAAATCTGTAGATGGGAATGACTTACCCCAGGACTTGTTGTGTTAAATGCTGTCAAAGCCTCTGGTAGTTCTAAAGTTACTTAGAATTGAATGTTAATTGAAGTATGTTCAATACTGAAAGAAGGGTTGACTTGGTTTGACATAGAGGACAACTTGAAACCATCCTTGGTACAATTTACTGTTCACTGTGAAACCATAATAAATTACAGTGCAAGATACTTTTTTCATTGGTATATCATTTTAACAGACAATTTTGCAAATTATAGTGGTTATTACATACTAATAACAAGAGTTTAACTGCAATGATGACTATTTGAATCTATTTTTTAAAGGAAAAACTGACTTTTGTTGTCGATCACACTTCTACCTTTACAGCATGCATGTTAACATCTTCGCTTGATAATATATCAAGTTTAAAATTATACTAAAAGTATTACCAGTATACCACTTCATCTTCCATTCTACTTTGTGGAATCACAGTATGTAACATTATCAAAGTGTGAGCGAAGGCTTATTGTGCAAATAAATTAAATCTTTAGACAATGCCAACTGGTCACTCAGTGCATATTAGTCTCCATGGTGTCCTCTGCATTTTTGACAGGTGAGTGATTGGAAAGTCTGAATTACAAGGTATATGGAAAAAAAAAAAAAAACAAGGTCATACAGGCTTACTAAAGAAAATGTTTCTCGCAGATGATATTCTTTAAGAAGCCTTATCCTATATGAACAAAGAAATTCAAAGTTTTAGGTTTTGAGGATGAATAATGTGTGTAATGTCATCTGTCAATTAACTGCTGGGTTCTAAACATCACCCCCAAGCTCATTCACATGTTCTTGCACCTTTGCAAGCTCAACTTGTTTGGGCCAACAAACTGAGTTTGTACTTGTAATCCTACCATTAATCCTGTTATATAAAAACAAGTTTGTCTGGCTGCTGAACAATTTAGACAAGACAGAATCTCTTTGTACTTGATGCACAATAATGAAGCCGTGTGGCTAAGAAAGAACACATGAATATCAACATCTCTTTTTTTCCCCAGAGAACTTTATATTCAGTCAACTTGTTACTACCACATTCCTGATGAGACATGTAGATGAATACTGAGAGAATAGGACTTGATTGAGACAGATAGCTACAGGAGGAGATAAAATTGAGTTAATGTGGATTAAATCAAACCCTTGGGAAATTTTTACATGCTACTCCTAAATGAAATAAGAAATCCATTGAAAGTGATTTAAGGTACTGCTCTTTTTTTTTTTTTCCTAAGAGGCAAAGAACATTTTGCAGAAGTTATAGAGGCTGTCCCCATAAATCTCTATCTTGCTCATAGTCACTAACTGTATCAGTAGGACATTATGTTCCCTTTAAGTCCATATTTACATATTTGCATAGTTCTCATGTATACATTCAAATTTCTTAGCCATTTTTTTCCATTTTTCTTGTAAGCTCTTTTGTGTCTTACCATCTTCATAAATTTCACTTTTAATTGTTATGAAATATCTTATCCAGTTAGATGGATTTTACTTCCGGCTCTTAAAAGTTATTTCTGGTATAGATACCATATTTTTGCAAATTTTTCCAACTTTTAAGTTTCTTTCCTTAAAATAAGTTCCTAAATGTGCTGTTATTAGAAAAAGATGACTTAATTTTATAGTTCCTAAAAATTATTGCCATGATTTTTCCAAAAGGAGTGGATCCATCTTCACAGGTAAATTGATATTTTCTTTTCATTATATTTTGCTGGAATGTTGACATTTTTTTCTAGAATTATCAGAGAATAAATGAGCTAACATGTATTTAGTACTTATATATACTAAGATGTCAGGCATTATAGTGAACATCTTGATGTTCATTTTATCATTTAAGTTGGTAACCACATTCCTAGGTATTTACCTCATGCAAAAAAAAAAAATCCATTTAAAAACCTCTGTATGAATGTTTAGAGTTTTTTTAAAATAGTGACTCAAAACTTGAAACTGTCCATATATTATTCTTCAGATAAATGAAAAAAAGAAATAATGAAATAATGAATGATACCATGGAATATTACTTAATATAAAGGAGCAAACTATTGATATACACAACAATCTGGATGGACTTCAAAAGCATCATGTAAAGTTAAAGAAGACAGATGTAAAAGGCGACATATTCTTTGATTCCATTCATAACATCATGTCTTTGATCGAGTTGAGGTAGATATTCTTAGATAGTAGGTTCTTAGGTTAAACAAACACTATAACCCACAAAAGAAAAAATAAAAACACATTACATTAGCTTTCAGCAAAATGAAAAACTACTGCAGGTATGGGTACTAGTAATAAAACAGTAGTCTTCTGCAAAAGACAAAATGATAGAGACAGAAAGAGGATTGGTGATTGCTTTGGGGAAGGCTGGGGGTAGAAATTTGACTATAAAGAGGTATGAGAAAACTTTTAAAGGTGAAGGAAATATTTCATATTTTGATCATATCTGTTACTGCACATACTTGTCAAAACTCAAATTGCACACTTAATCTGGGTGAATTTTGCTATGTCTAAATTAACCTTTAAGATTCCTGAGCTAGATCTTAAAAGCGAAAGAGGCAAGAACTGTGACTTCTAAATGAGATGGCTGTTGCTTGACATCACACATCAATTAAGCTCTGAACAAAAAGTGGGTTCCATGGTGTAATGGTTAGCACTCTGGACTCTGAACAACTGATGAAGTAACTTTCTGATATGAAGTTGTTTCACATAAGTAGCAACTGAATCCAGAGTAGTTTAATAATTTGCCCAACTTTACTCAGGCTTTAAGCAGAATTAGGTGTCATCTTAGGCACTATTGAACAAATCCATACTCTTAAATATTCAATAATTCTGTCTATACATTTATTTCATACATATAAATTATTCAAACATCTATTGATTTCCTGGGCAAGTTTTATTATTAACCTATGTTATATTTCTCTTGATTATACAATATCAATCTATTTTTTTCTTCATATGCTAAAACCAGTGTCCAATCTTTCAAATCTACTAGAAATATAGACATCATACTCAACTTCATCATATATTTACATTTCAGTCACAGAAAATCACTTTGATTCAGTCTTAATACAAATGTGAAGTGAAATACCTATCTTCCTAATAGAAGATACCATAAAAGTGCCATGGGATTACAAAGAGGAAAATGCTTTTAAGAGTTATGTTTCATTCACTAATGGCATAATTTGGGGAGTTGATATCCAAACAATTTATAGACTACAAAAAAGAAAGAAGGAAATGAATGGAAACTGTAATCAGACTTTCATTTTAATTAGCACTTTAAGCTCAGCAATAAATTCAGAAAAATAAATCAAATTGCTAAAAAAACACATAAAATTGTTTCAGAGTTTTTATTAAATATTTAATAACTTTAAATTCCCTTGTGAGCTATTTGCAACACTCCTTATGTTTATGTTTAGAAAGAATTTAACACATGATTATAAATTATAATAATGTATATTAACCTATTCTAGTTGTTTTCAAAATACTTTGGATATTCAATATTAGTACAAATTATGAATATTTGAATAAATGAAGAGCCAAGAAAAAACTACATATTTCTAAAAATTATATGGAAGCAATGATATTCAAAGCAGCATTAGAGAAATTTAAAATTCTTAAGAGAAATCAATTGACCATAGACAGGAGAATGGACAAATTCATGTTGCTCACAGTCAGAATTCTTTTCACTAGTGACAATAAATAAACTAAAGCTTTATGAATCTTGGAGAAGAATATTTATTATATTGTCTCAAAAAGTATAACTTTTCTAATAAACTTCAGAAATGATAATAGTAAAGACTTTTGACATATAATTATATAATTTAGATGAGAATCATTCACTTTTGGAGAAAAGTATTTGGGTGGAGAGCTCTAAGTCAGACACATAGTGACAGCATGCGTCCAGAACCAGGTTTTTGGATGACTATTAATGCCTGTGGGTAACTCCTAGTCTACATTCTTCTTCTTTTTTTTTTTTTAAGCTGAAAAAGTTAACTATAGTTTTGCAGGTAGGGAAGTCATATAAGTTTTCATTGAGATCACAATACGTCTTATAAATTTGTATGGGCTAATTTTAGATTTACAGAATAGTTTTAGAAATTGCTCAGAGTTAATGTTAACATCTGACTTACAGTTCAATTATCAAAACAAAAAATTCTGGTGCCAGTGTGATACAATTAATTAAATGATATATTTTAATATCTATCACCATTAGTCTACATTCTTACATGCACATAATCTACATGTTGCATGTGAATATCATGTTTACATTTTAAAACTATAAGCCCTAACTTACTGTTTTCAAAACAAGGAAATTAGAGAGGATTATTCTAAAAGTACTAAATCAAATATTTTAATATCTAAACAGAAACACAAAAGAAAATTTAGAACTACATCTGAATAACAAGTCAAACCAGCTAAAATCAAAATTAAAAAAAAAAACTGTAGTGGATAAATTTACAGAGATGTATAAAATATTCAATGTCTAGAAACAAATGTTTATAAGAAAGAAGAGAAATTGCTTGAAGACTATTTATAGATTAAAATGTCAATATTTTAAACATCATAACTGAACAAGAGAATAAACAGAATAAAAAGACTAAGAAACTATTTCAACAAATAAGATAGAATATGTAGACAATTTGAAAGAAGAAAAGAGAATCATTTAAAATAACTTTTCAACATGAAATTATTAAATGAGTAGAGAATGTTAAAAAATCTATAAAAATATTTAGAGTCAAACAAAAAGGCTATTTTCAGAATTCACTTACTTCAGAATTTTAACTTTCACCAAATCACTTGTCTTTCAACAGAACTTTAAAACTAAGATTCACACTGGGCATAAATAGATATAATTTCTAAATTATCTTGTTTATGTTGTTTTGAATTTCACCCACCCATTAAGGACAAATGTCAGTAAATACCAAGTAGCTCTTGCCATTAATCTAGAGAGAAAGCAGACCTATCATTTCACATAATATTATGTTTACTTTTACCCCATTCCTCTTGGCAAAAGACAAAATATTCTTGTGAAGGAAGATGACCACAAAGGCCACTTAAAACTCATTGTATATAAGGGAATTTCTTTCTATGGTCACATCATTAGATTGGATTACCAAAAAATCACAGTGTTGTTTTTCTTCATTATCTCATGTGTTATCCTAGAAGAAAAACCATCATTCTGCCCTTGGGAAGCAAAATTAAATTATGGTAATTGTGTAGAATGAACCTCCAATTTATGTCAGAATTCTGAACTCCTGGGAAAACATTTAACCTTAGGTAAAAAAGGAAAACTATGATGAAATGTTCACTGAATTAAATGAGCTTTAAAATAGAAATGTATATTACAAATAAACATTTTGTTCCTCTACGGTTACTCAATAAAAGTATACATAAAAATGTACTTTTGTGATTGATATTGTATAGTAACTAATTTGTTTCATTGAGTCAGTACAGAGTATATTTGAATGCTAAATATTTTTATTTTTATTTCTAACTTTTATTATTTTATTGAGGTAATGTTGGTTTACAACACTATATAATTAATGTGTGTAGGTTCACACATCTTCACATCTTCATATCTGTATTACCATTACACATTCACCAGCAAAATATCACTAATCTTCATAGCTCAATGGAGCACTTGCACCCCACTATTCACTCTCATACTAATTTTATTTTAGTGTCCTATCAATTATATTATTTATCTGAAGATGTTAAAGAAAGTTATTACCTATTCATTGATAGTAACTTCATCTACATTCTCTTTATTTGTTTAACTGGACAAGATAAATTTATATATAATTGACAAACTATTCAGGCAAGTATTATCAGTTTGAATTTTGATGAGACTAATTGGGTAATTTCATATTTACTTAGAAATAAAGAATAGGGAAAAGTTTACAGGAAAAACATTCTTACCATTTTTATATCATCGTGTTCTTATTGCTGTACACAAGTTGTTATTTTTCTTCCTGTTCTATAAGTATTGCCTTATGGTTGGGGTGGAGAAAATCTAGAGAAAGTAGAATGAAGGATCTGATCGAAATAATAAAGTTTATAAAGACAGAGAATATCATTATGAGTCAGTCAGTGAGTCTGTAGAATATTCTTGGGAAGATGAGCCGGAATTGTGACCTTAAAGATGTGTGTAATTATTTTCACTCACTGATGAAAGATAGTCTAGGCAAAAAGTCAGCATGTGTAATGCACAGGAAGATACCAGAAGTTTAATACAAATTAGCAAGTATATGTGAACTGGCAAATATAAACATCAGTGACAGAAAATCCACAAACATATTATACTTTAAAATATAGGAAATCAATCAGCATTTAGGAAAATCATTAGGAAGCAAATATCATAGCCATCAATTTTTAGTAAAAGGGGAAATTATTATATAGGAATGAGGATATATTTCTAAGGATTTTAGAATATTGATTTCAAAAAGTTCATCATTACAAAAAATTTATCAGAGTGTACAATGGAGGGAGATTGACACATAAATCCAGTATTCTATCACCTGGATTCAGAAGTAAACTCAAAATGCAAACATTTAACTTGAGGGTTGAATACCAGGGAAAGCAACAAATATCCAACTGAATAATAAATTGAAAATCAGTCCAAATAGCAAGGGTAAAGGTAAAGTAGACACAGGATAAATAATGTTTTTAAAACACCTCTGACCTTTGTTGAGGTTATTACTGGAGACAATAGTGATTATATAGAAACTGGGGTATAAGTATGCCCCAATGTGGGGAAAGTATGCAGAATCTGAGCTTCAAAAAGATCTAAGCAGGTACAGTTTAGTAGAAATGATAGGTAGGTCTCAACATAAATATTCATTCATTTATCAAGTGTGTTCTTTGTTCTTTGAGTGCTCAAGACTTTTACAGACCAGTGGATAAGACAGAATGAAACCAATGAACAGGGAAGCGTGACCAATGCTTTATTAGAACATAAGTGAGCTAGAAGGATATATTTCTCTGAGAATGTCGTATTGGTGGTTCTGGAAAGTTGGCATCACCCAAGGAACAGAATCATATGTGGGAGGGGTCATAGCTGTAGTAAAAATATTTAAAAATATAGCAAAACTATAGATCTATAAGATAATATGATAAAAATAGTATTTTAATATAGAAATTTTGCACCAGTTGATCACTCAACCTTACCCAACATCATCTACCACAAGAGGTGATTTTATGATTTCAAAGAAGTCATTTTACTAATCCATATCTATGTTTTGTTATTGATAAAATGGGCATAACATATACTGTACATAACTAAAAGAATTTTTTAAGGTTCAAGATCTTTTAAAGATTCCATCTTATAAAAACATGTAAAACAACATAGAGATGTCAGCTATTCCTATAAGTTGCTTGATATTTAGACAATGATACACATAGATTTCCAAAACAAAATAGATACATATATTTCTCATTCTATTTTCCACAAAGATGATTGTTGAAGCAGGATTCTAAAGCAAACTCAGGAAATGACTGAGATGAGCACATACATGTCTTAAAACTTGTTGGATGATAGGTATTTCTGACTACTAGAGATCTGGTTTACACTTGCACTCATTTGGGTTTCAAGTTCATTTCTCTTCTCAAAATTTAAGTTAGTTATTCTTTAGATTGGATCAGCATGGCAAAAAAAAAATTCAGATGAAATCAAAACAAGTATTACTTACAAAATATTTTGTCTGCCTTCAACTTTTTATAGGACTTGACTATTTACCAAGACACTACACCTACATAGGTTAAATTACTTATTCTTATATCCATCCTATAAGGTAAGAAAGATAATAATTATTTTTCTTATGCTGAAACTGAATACAGCAGAATCAGCATAAAGTTATTTGCCCAAAGCCAAAATCCCTTGAGGATTACAACACAATAATTTTGCTAAAACCAATTCAGTGATTTTTGTTCTTCTGTTATGATCACCATTTTGTCTAAAGACAACTTAAGTCATGAAAGAAGCAATCTCTGCTCCTGTTTAAAATACATTTTATTTAAAATACATTTAAGTTCACTTAAAATTTGGCATTCCTCAATTGGATAAGTAATACATATAAAATTTTTAAAGTATTTAAAAATTAATGTTGGGGGGGGCAAATGTCATTTAGGGTTTGTAAATAAACTGTGGTATTGTGTATTATTCTGAAAGCTGACTTTAAAAAGAACAAAATATTATAGTTTGTCCTGTGCTTAACTGACTCAATCTAGTCCAAGAGATAATACAGATAAAGAGATAGATTGGATCCTGACCAAAAATTTATGCCACGTTGTGAAATCTATGAGAAAATAATACATTTAAATCCAAACCGAGTAAGAACTTATCTTCTAGTTGACATAGATTTAACTATATTTTCCAAAATAATTAAGAGGCTCAGGAAATGCACATACTATAAGAACATTCTGAAAATCTTTTGCGTCGCATTGACATTATTCATGTTCCTGAGCAAATAAAATTACACTAGCGTCTGATATAGTCCCCCAGGGATAAAAGAAGGCAGCACTGTAGTTCTTGAGAAGTCCAGATTTCAGTGGACAGTATATGAGTCGTTGACTCTTATTTCTAGATTATTCTTAAAAGAACCCACAGGCAAATAGCTCCCAGATTCTGACAAAGAGATTATAAATCAAGTTCTTGAGGGATGAATTGTATAGACTTGTTAAGTGCGTGGCTGACTTTGCACGTGTCCTTTATTAAATATATGGATCAGCCTGAAGGGGAGTCAGTTCTGCTTATGCAACTTGGTGTGTTTATACCTATCTGTTTGACAATGGGGTTGTTTGTTGTCTAACTCTGCCTGTTCATACAAGTAAAAGACCGATATAATCTTCTCAAACTCATGCACACAGCAGAAACAGAAAAAGAAATCGGAATATACAAATAAAGAATTTGATTCCCACCTTGTACTTTCACCCATCTCCAGCAGGTTCTCTTATTTAACAAAGATTGTAAACATGATTATAAATATGTGTTATTCATAGACAGCATCAACATATTCAAAAGATGTTGATGCTTTCTCTGATCATGTTTATATTGTCTTTAATGTACTCAAAATATTTTATAAATGCAAGTGGAAAAAATAATCACTCTAGGACTCAATTGTACCCATTCAAGCTGACATTTAGAATTTCTCCTCCTAGATTTTTTTTTCCTAGGCAGATCTTTCATCATTTTTATCATATTTGAGATATTTTATTATTCCTTTAAAATCTAATATAGTTAATCACATTCATTTATGAGAATCAAAAACTGAGAGTATCACATTACACAAACTGGGTCAGATGCTCAAGATTTAGCAGAAAAGATGCAGTTCCTGTGCACATGCTTGTGAAAAGTAGAGATTTTTATCCTCTAACTCACCATAGCTTGACAACTGCAAGAACAGGACAACTCAAGAACATGAAGAGACTGCACAGGTAGAGCTTAAGACTTCTAGGCAAGGAGAAAGCAAGTATGAAAGACCAGAGACAAGATTTTAGAAAACTAAAAATTAATTCAGAGTGATTAGATCAGAAATTGATGGGGAGATGGCCAGTCAAAATGACTGGAAAATTAACTGTCCCAGATCATTTTTCATTCCAATTAGCAAATATTTATTGAGCATCGACCTTGTACATCTAGGATACAATTATGAACAAAGCACCATTATAGTTTCTGCCCTCACAGATACTTCAGAGTAAGAATTTATTGAGCATCAACATCAGAGAGCAAATAGGATTGCTGGAAGACAAAGTAAAGTTCTAAACCTAGTTAAAGGGGTGAGCAAATATCTCATAGAAAAACTAAAATAAGTAACAGAAGTATCCAGAGAGTTCTAAACAGTTGTAAAGGACTTAGGCTTTATCCTAAACATTTTAAGTTTTAAGCAAAGGGCAAAATTCTGTGACCCAGACATTGAATTAGAAGAGTTAAGACAATGAATGAATAAAAGATGAGGTGGTTACATTGGTCCTGTTAAAACATGTTTGCACAGAACTAGAGATGTTTACAAGAGATAACAAAACTATAAGACAGAATCAATGGATTTTGTACCTGACAGCAAAAGACACAGAGAAGGAAAAGAAGTTAACAGTAGCAATCACTGTGAAGATAATGACTTGGGCTAATGGCTGGGCAGTTACAGAAGTTGCAAAAAAAAATGGCAAATAGGTTTGTAAAAATAAAATCAGAGTGTGCACTGATTTATTTTTAGGATATTTGTTGAAACATTCTAGTGTAGTTGTCTGGTATTGTGCTATCATTAAGAACAGGCACAATATGTACCCTAATTATTGAATTCTATTCTTTTCTCAGAAAAACAAACTGCTGTTTTCTCTCTTTTAAAATAGGGAAGCAGATTTTGGCCAAGGGAAAGTAAAATCTTTACGTTCTATGATTTTTCATGGAGCAAAAGCACCAAGATCTTTGGAGACTTGAAGCAAAAAATATATGTAGATGTTGCCTTCTATAAGTAGGAGGGAAGCTCCTCACTAGCCTGTGACCATTGTACCCCACCAGGGCTAAGAAAAGGAGGAGGTATGGATTAGTTTTCTTTTGTGTTGCCTGCTTCCGCTAGTCCATACTGGTCTGTTTAATTCAAGAACTTCATTAATTCTCTCATACCTTGTGGCTTAATTTTCCTACTGTTCATTATACAGCAGTGGTCTATGTGTATGTGTATACATACACATATATATGTGTGTATATATGTATATATGACTATATATGTATATATATGAGTGTGAAATTTAAGAGAAATCTTACAATGTAATTCTAGTTTTCTACTCTATGTAGTTTTGAGATATAAACAATTCATAATTTCTAAAAATATTCATACTAAGAACCTTCCAAATCTTATCTTTATTTAGTATAAAAAATTCGTTGAATTAAAAACATGATAGTCTAAAAGTATGACAATTTTGTAAATGTTCTGCTTTTGATTGCTCCTTTAAATAACTGATAAGTGATTTTTAAATGCACATATTTTAAGAATAAATATTTATCAATATCTTTGTACTCTTTTTAAAAGCATGTTACTATTTTTCATTTTTTGGTGTCCTTTTTGCTTCTTGTATGTCTATTTTCATTTTGAAACATTTTATATTGATACAATATTGTCTTACAAAGTTGTTTATGACAGGCAAGGAGAGAATGGAATCACATCTTTAAAACACTCCAAGACAAAAAGTGCCAACCAAGAATACTCTACCCAGCAAAGCTGTCCTTCCTTTATGAAGGAAAAACCAGAAGTTTCTCAGACAAACAAAGCCTACAGAAATTTGCTACCACCAAACCCCCTCTCCAAGAACTCCTTTCAGAAGCCCTAAGATCGAAACCTGCCGAAGAATAAAAAGAATGAACTATAAAAAGAAAAGAAAAAACAAACTAAAACAGAACCCCAAATGACCACCAGGAACCAATTGTTAGACCCTCAAACATCAATAATTACTGTAAATGTCAATGGGCTAACCTCATCAATCAAAAAACACAGAGTTGCAGGCTGGATTAAAGGACAGAACCCAACATTCTGCTGCCTCCAAGAAACACATCTGATCCCAAAGGACAAGCATAGAAAGAAGGTAAAAGGATGGAAAACAATTATACAAGCAAATGCCCCCCCCAAAAAAAAAAAGCAAGAGTAGCCATCCCTATAGCAGACAAAGCATATTTCAAAATAAAAAAAGCAGCAAAGGACAAAGATGGCCACTACCTAATGGTTCAAGGGTCAACAAACCAAAATGATGTAATAATTATCAACATATACTCACCAAATGAGGGAGCACCAAGATTTATAAGACAGCTACTAAGAGAGTTGAAAACAAATATAAATGAAAACACATATGTAATAGGAGACTTCAACACTCCACTCTCAACAAAGGACAGATCAAAAAAATAAAAGCACACAATGACACAAAGCCTTAAAAGAAGACCTAGACAAAATGGACCTAATAGACATCTACAGGATGCTACACCCACAAGGAACAGAATACACCTTCTTCTCAAATACACATCGATCATTTTCTAAAATTGTCCACATACTAGGTCACAAAGCAAGCATGAATAAATATACAAAGATTAAAATAATACCAACTTTTTTTTCAGACCATAAGGGCATCAAACTAGAAATCAACAATGAAAAGGAAGCAAGAAGAACACTTAACACTTGGCAACTGAACAACATGCTTATAAAGGAAGAATGGGTAACTGAAGAAATCAAAGAAGAAATTAAAACTTACTTTGAAACAAATGACAAAGAAGGCACAGCATTCCAAAATGTCGGGGATGCAGCAAAAACATATCTAAGAGGAAGGTTCATAGCAATACAGGCCCATATCAAAAAGCAAGAAAATAACCAAAAAATAAAACCTAATCTACCAACTTGAAAAATTTGAAAAAGAGCAAAAGAAAAACCCAAAATCCAGCAGAAGACAAGAAATAACTAAAATAAAAGAAGAAATTAATAATCTAGAAGCCAAAAAGACTATCCAAAAGATTAACAAAACCAAAAGCTGGTTCTTTGAAAAATTAAATAAAATTGATAAGCCCCTTGCAAAGCTCACAAAGGAAAGAAGAGAGAAAATCCTAGTAAACACAATCACAAATCAAAGAGGAGAAATTACAGCAGACACAAAAGAAATCCAAAAGATAATAAGAGATTACTATGAACAACTATATGGAAATAAATACAACAACCTGGATGAGATGGATAGATTCTTAGAAAGATACAGCTCCCCAAAATTAAACACAGAAGATATAGAGAACCTAAATAAACCAATCACAAGCAGCGAAATTGAAGCAGCCATCAAAACTCTATCTAAAAACAGGAGCCCAGGACCTGATGGCTTTACAAATGAATTCTACCAGACATTCAAAGATGAAATAATGCCTGCACTACTAAAGTTTTTCCAAAAAATTGAGAAAGAAGGAATACTGCCAAACACATTCTACGAAGCAAACATCACACTCATACCAAAACCAAATAAGGACAGCACCAAGAAAGAAAACCATAGACTAATTTCCTTAATGAGCACAGATGCAAAAAATTTTAAACAAAAT
Source organism: Uropsilus gracilis (assembly GCA_004024945.1). Lineage (NCBI taxonomy): Eukaryota > Metazoa > Chordata > Mammalia > Eulipotyphla > Talpidae > Uropsilus > Uropsilus gracilis. Next base: position 21,371 of record PVHY01021188.1, read on the forward strand.
CCTGGCAAACCAAATCCAATGATGCATTAAAAGCATCATTCACCACAACCAAGTGGGATTTATTCCAGGGGCACAAGGATGGTTCAACATCCGGAAATCAATTAACATAATCCACCACATCAACAAAGACAAAAACAAAAACCACATGATCATATCAATAGATGCAGAGAAAGCATTTGACAAAGTCCAACATCCATTCATGATAAAAGCCCTTGAAAAATTAGGGATTAAAGGAACTTACCTCAACATAATAAAGGCCATCTATGACAAACCTACAGCAAGTATCATCCTACATGGGGAAAAACTAAAAGCATTCCAGTTGAGATCTGGAACTAGGCAAGGATGCCCACTCTCTCCACTACTCTTTAACATTGTACTGGAAGTTCTAGCTAGGGTGATAAGGCAAGAGAAAGATATAAAAGAGATACAAATTGGTAAAGGGGAACTGAAGTTATCACTATATGCTGATGACATGATTCTCTATATAGAAAACCCAAAAAAATTCACAGAAAGATTACTTGAAAAAATAAACCAGTTCAGTAAGGTAGCTGGATGCAAAATCAACACACAGAAGACAGTGGCTTCCCTATATGCAAAAAGTCAAACAGAGGAAGAAGAAATCAGAAAAACCATCCCATTTACCATTGCACCAAAAAAAATTAAATACTTGGGAATAAACCTAACAAAAAATGTTAAAGAACTATACAAAGAAAAGTTTTAAATGCTCTTAAAAGAGATAGAAGAAGACATAAGGAAATGGACAGATATTCCCTGTTCATGGATTGGAAGAATTAATATTATCAAAATGACCATCCTACCAAAGGCACTCTACAGATTCAATGCAATCCCAATAAAAATCCCAATGACATTTTTTAAAGAGATAGAACAAAAATTACTGAAATTCATATGGAATAACAAAAGACCCTGTATATCAAAAAGCCTCCTGACCAGAAAAAAAGAAAATGGAGGTATTACAATTCCAAACTTCAAACTATACTACAAAGCCATAATAATTAAAACAGCATGGTATTGGTACAAAGGCAGACAGTCAGACCAATGGAACAGAATTGAGTGCCCTGAACTAAAACCACACATATATAGTCAACTAATTTTTGACAAAGGTGTGAAAAAGTTACCTTGGAACAAAGATAGTCTCTTCAATAAATGGTGCTGGGAAAATTGGACTAAGACATGCAAAAAAATGGACCAAGAAAACTCCCTTAATCCATGTACAAAAATCAACTCAAAATGGATTAGAGATTGAGAGGTCAGACCTGAAACCATAGCATACATAGAGGAAAACTTGGGCAAAACTCTCCATGAACTACAGTTCAGAAATCCCTTTCTGGAAACATCTACAGATGGCAAAAAAAATGAAGGAAAATATAAACAGATAGGACTACATCAAACTAAAAAGCTTCTGTACAGGAAAGAGACAACAGAAAAAACTAAAAGATGCCCAACCAAATGGGAAAAAATCTTTGCCCGCCACTTGAGTGACAAGGATTTAATAACAAAGATCCACAAGGAACTCACACAACTAAACAAAAGCAAAACAAAAAGCCCAATCAAAAAATGGGGAGAACTAAAAAGACATTTCTCCAAAGAGGAAATGCAAATGGCCAACAGGCACATGAAAAATTGCTCAACATCACTAGTAATAAGGGAAATGCAAATCAAAACCACAATGAGATACCACCTTACACCAGTAAAAATGGCCCACATCCAAAGAACGAGCAACAAGAATTGCTGGCGAGGATGTGGAGAGAAAGGAACACTACTACACTCTTGGTGGGAATGTAAACTAGTTCAACCACTATGGAAAGCGATGTGGAGGACCCTCAAGCTAATGAAAATGGAACTACCATTTGATCCAGCAATTGCTCTTTTGGGAGTCTACCCAAAAGAGACCTCAATGTGGGTACAAAGGGACACCTGTGCTCGGATCTTTACTGCAGCACAATTTATAATTGCAAGGTCATGGAAACAACCTAAATGCCCCAAAAAGGATGACTGGATGAAAAAAATGTGGTATATATACACGATGGAATATTACTCATCAATTAAAAATGACAAATTCAACAATTTCATAACATGGATGTATTTAGAAGAAATCATATTAGCAGAAACAAGCCACAAAGAAAAAAACAGAAACCAAATGGCTTCACTAATATATGGGATATAGTGAAAAAAATAAGCGAAAGCCTTGAGGAAAAGTCAAAACAAGCTAAGCACCAAACTGGAGCGCACAACTTTGAGCAGGAGGGAAAGAGGGGGAAGGGGGGGGGGGGGCAAATCCTTGAGATTACAATGTGAAATTTATATATAATAAAAAATTTAAAAAATAAAATAAAAGGTAAAGATTCTGTACTAATGGCTTAAACTCAACCATCATTTACCCAAATGAATATAATATAATGGTATACACACAAAAATGTATGTTTGCACATGTATTCATGAGTCAGACATAAATTGTTATCTATCTGTGTAAACCTTCATTTAAACTTTCATTTTTTTTTTAAATAATAATTTCATCATCTCCACAATACCTTTAAAATGTCTCATTAATGTAAGGACTGATAATATTAACCCTGGATAAAGAAATTTTTCGCATCACCACAAAGGAGACATAGCATTTAAATTTTCTCCACAGCTACAATATGGAATATAGTAAGTCAAGCTTTGCACCAGGGAACCTGTAACAGACACTTAGTGAGGTGCCTACCTGAAAGGACTTTTGCTTATAATTTGGATTATCCTTATATAATCCAACTGGACCACCCTCATTTTGTCTTTCTAATTCAACCCAAGATATTATCACTTAAGCTTTCCTTTTATTCTAATTAAGATTGGATTTATCTTACTAATATTTACCTGAAATAAAAATAGGAAATATTCAGAATGTTTTTTTTATTCATTTTATTGATTTGTCACAATTGTGCATTAATTGATCCCCCCTCCTCCTTCCATATCCCCCTTCCTCCTCCCTCCATATCCC
>PVHY01021189.1:7976-24460 GCA_004024945.1 Uropsilus gracilis
CCCCCCGCATGATCTTGCTGATCAGCCTTAGACGTGAGGCAACATTTTCTTTGCCAAGTCTTTTAGAACTCTATCTGGCTGCACTATTTTCTCTTCTGCGCTTACATCACCCACTAGGCCACTTGTCATTGCTTGTTTACATGCTTGTCTTCTCTCCCAACCTACAAACCAAGGGCGGACTCCCGCCCCAGGCCATGTTCTGGCTCCCACGCTGGCGCTCAGAAGGGCTTGGATCTGTTGGACGGTGCCAAATTAGTGATCTGACTCTGCTCACTGGAGTCACCTGAGGAAGTTTCTGAATTTCTTAGTGGTTATAAAAAAAGCAAAATAATTTTGTCTAAAAATTTTAGGTTAAAGCTTTACCAAGAAAATAGAAGCTGGAGGGTCCTTTGTGATTTTTAATTAAAAAAAATTTTTTTTTTGAGACTAGGTGTTGCTAGTTGAGACTAGGTAGTCCCCATCCTGCAGACTCAAGCAATCTCCAGTCTTAGCCTCCCAGGTAGCTGGGATTACAGGCACCCACCATGGAGCCCAGCTGCTTTTTAGAGACCAGGTCTTGCCGTGTTGCCTAGGGTAGTCTTGAACCCGAAACTCAAGTGATCGCTGGCCTCATGCCTCCCTGAGCTTGGATTGTAGGTGCGCATCACTGTGCTTGTTTTTTTTTTTTTGTTTTGTTTTGTTTTTTTATTATTATTAAGAGACTAGGTCTTGCTCTGTTGCCCAGGTTGTCTCAAACCCATGGACTCAAGTGATCCACAAGTCAGTGTTCTTGTCAGTCTGGGCTGCCTCCCTCTTAAGACTTTAACAGGGAAGATGGGCTGTGGCCGAGCTTACACACGTGGTCAGGCAGGATTCAGTTCCCCACTGACAGCTGGCCAGAAACCCTCCTCAGATGCCCTGCTTCTCCACTGGGCAGCCCAGCATGCCACTGCCTTCTACTAAAGTGAGCAGAGGGAGAGGACGAGAGGATGAGGGGGGACAGAGGCTGATGTGAGAAGTGACGAAAACATTACTTTTGCCATATTCGTTCCATCAACAGCATGTTATTAGGTCTAGTTCAAGTTCACTGAGATGAGATAATACAAGGCCACAGATTCCAGAAGTGGGTATCACTGCAGCCATCTAGAAGCTGCTACCACAGACAGTGACAGTTGACTTACCTTAAATCTCAAAAGACTGCCTTAACATTACAAATATGTAATTTTCTTCCTTCATAAAATTAATTTAACCTGCGTGAGGAGAAGTCTAGGAACTAGAAGTCAACTGGCAAGCATACTTTCTAGAAATAAATTTACATCTGTTTCATTCTCTGAGTATATATGCATTAATTGAAGGCTACGCAGACAAGATACGACCAAAGCAGGTGAGAAGGCAGACCTCCAGCCTTCACATGGTCTCATAAATTAAGTCACTGTACTTTTTCAAAGATTAAAAAGTACTCTTTCTTTTCCTGATCATTTTCCCACATTCAGTAAAAAAAGACCACTGTGTGCTGGGCACAGTAGTGTGCGCCTTTAATCCCAGCTACTTGGGAGGCTGAGGCTAGGAAATCACTTGAATCTGGAGGCTCGAGACTACCCCGGGCAACATAGTGAGACTAAGTCTAGAAAAGAAAAATAAAAAGACCAGTGTGAGGATTTAACATCAAATTTGCTTTTAGTGAAGGGCAGTAACAGTATGTTTAAAGGTAAAACTCCAACTAAAATATACCAGTCCATGCACCGATGTTATGCTGACATCAAATTTAAATTGACTTCTCATTTTAGAGGGAAAAACCAATCCAGTGGACACTGAATACTTAATGACAAAAACATAAGCCTTCCTCAAAGATCCTTTACTACAAGAGGATTCCTTTGTCTTTGGCTTGCTTACCGTTTAATAGAGATGACAAGCTGAAATTGCGTAACGGTAATTAGCAAGACTAGACACAGTACTAAATGTGAAAAGCACCCCTTATGAAGGCAGACATGACATGTGCACTTTTGATGTGGAGAGCGCATGTGCACAAAATCCTAAACTCTTCATTTATAGCCAACTACAAAGTACCATTTCCCCAAAAATCAATGTTTCTGGCATAGAAAGTGGTAGCCTTGCAGACAAAGAACACGGCTTTGGATAGTACGTCCCCCTGAATCATTTCCTATGTATTTGTCCAAAAAACACAAGGATGCAAGGGAGAGACTGTGCCTTCAGTACATTCTGCATGTGCAGAAGTGACTTCTGGACCATCTATTATAGCTTGCCTTTGAAAAGATTAGTCAGCACTGTTGGGGGTGATCCTGACTTTTCCTTAAGCTGAGGGGGCAATTTTTATTTATTTTATTTTATGAGACTAGGTCTTGCTATGTTGCTGGGGTAGTTCCAAAACTGCAGCCTCAAGTAATCCGCAGCCTCAGCCTCCCAGGTAGCTGGGATTACAGGTGTGCACCACAACACCTGGCTGCTTTTTCGAGACCACAGGTAGTCTTGAACTCTTGAACTCAAGTGATCCCAGGCCTCTTGCCTCCCAGGACTTGGACTACAGGCACAAACCACCATGCTCGGCTTGAGGCAATTCTTAGTGACATAGTTAGGCTCACTGAGGCCTGGAAGATAAAGCTCTGGTCATCTACACCATCCAACATCAACAACCCTGGCCTAGCCATGATGAGGATTAGTTAGTGACCTGACCGCTGAGGCCCTGGAGGCCCATCAGCCATCCCTCTCCTCACTTGGACACACTTATTTGCAGTTTATATCTGAATTTATTAATCTGATTTTAAAATGACCTTTCAGCTCCTGTAAGGGAAGCATCCTTGTCGCCAGTTGGAGGGGCAAGCATCAGGCTCACCAATCTGCGTGGTTCTTTACTGATTCTGGCAGATACACAGACACACCGGGCAGGGCAGGGCAGGGCAGGGCAGGGCAGGGCAGGGCAGGGCAGGGCAGAGCTGGGTGGGGGTTGGTGGTGGTGGTTAGAGCCGGGAAGTCCCTCAGCCCCCTGGGAATCTTTACACTCCTCTAGTATTCTCTCTTCTCTGTCCCCCTTGATCCCCTCTCCTTGGCCCCCAGTGTGCACAGTCATACATGTGCACACCCGCTGGGCCGCACAATCATGGGGAAGATACAATACCCCAGGTGCCATTATACAGGCCTTGGAGTAAAAAGCCTGACAAACACACCCCATAGCTGCCAAACTAAAATGGGCTGAAAATAGACAGGTCATCCCTAATTCGAGTGAGTTTTCACAGTAGTTTGAGTTACAGATGCTAAAACGTCCCTATACTCTAGGCTTAACATCTAATGATGGAGGATTTTGGCAGTCAGGCTTCTTGTTGCTATGGGAAGACACTCATGGAAATGGGGAAGAGGAAATGGTCATAATGGAATTAGAGGCAACAGCATGACCTGTGGTTTTTAACAGACAGAGATGACTATAGATACAAAAATAGTTGTCTGCTCAAGAGGGCCCACAGCAATGGGGTTTCCCCACAGAGAAGACAGGGGCTCCCATTCTTCAAATCTGAGACAATCAGAGTATCAAACAATGGCGAAGGGTTCTTGTTAACTTGAGGTCCTGAACCCACTTCTTATTAGTGAGTGGAAAAATAAGTACATGGGGGAGAAAACATGTCCTTTTATTAGAATTGTCAAGGAACAAATACGGGTGGGAGGATGGAGTTGGAAACTCGGGAATGGGAAGAGGCAGGTTTCAGCACCCGTGGTTAAGTGTTCAGCCTCTACAAGGTCCAGGGACTCACCAAGAGCTGTTTCTCAAGAGCTGACACGTTTCTGCTGCAGATGGCATGATCTTGCGGGACCCCCGATGCTGTGAATCTCTCCCTGGACTTGCCAGGAACAGAAAGTCATCTCTTCCCATCACTGATACCCTTGCTGGAGGCTGGGTCCTATCGCTCAAGTCAGGGCTGCTTGTACTCAAGCCTGGCACCAAGGCAGAGTCCTTTCCTGCTTTGGGCTCTCAAAGATGGCAATCCTCCCCGTGCCGTGCTGCATGAGCCAGAGCATTCCAGAGGCCAGATAAGTCTAGGCAGCGCTCGACTTCCTGCTCTGTGGCAGGCACTACACAAGGCAGCCATGTGTGATTCACTTCAGTGGAGGATGGCAATCCCTTGACCTCTGGAACTCTATAAACTTTATGGAAGTGGCTGGTCCTTGAATCTTCATGTTTATCTCCTATAAACTTAACACTCCCAGCCTTTGGAAGCTGTGCAGCCTACCAATGCCGGTTGCTTTTCCGTCCAGTTGGCATGATGCTGTCAATAAAATGGACCAGTGTAGTCCATAATGCTTCCCATTGAAGTATGACTGAGGACGGGAAGAGTTAACACAGACCTGAGGCAAAACAATATAAATGAATAGTATGGTCCGTTGTGTGTGTGAACTGTTTGATCCTTTTCTTCCATCAGAATGGAAAAAAAAGGTTAAAATTGCCAAACCAATGCTGTATCATCTATATGAGGCCTGGATCTATGTAAGCCCAACACGGAGGTGGTTTTCAGGGTTATTATCTGGTGAAGTCAGCAGTAACTTGCAGTCATTCTCTGAGATCTAACTTCTTTAGGGCAACACTGGTAAATTAAAGAAACAAGATTGGGGCCAGCACCTACTCCTGTAATTGCTAGGTCTTAAATCACAGCACTAATACCCATCACTTCCCCAGGATAGACTACTGGCCCTATTTACTGGAGTGGGAGCAATTTCCAAGGAAATCCCCATTGTAACTCTATTGCAGATGAGGGACCCACTGCAATAAGTACCCTGTCACCCACAAATCCCAAGCATGCACTCAGGAGGGCTGGGAAATGACCCCTACCCCTGTGAGACTAACTTTGGTGGGAATGCTGACTCCATTAGGCTTCCACTTGGACAGAATTGTTGACATGTTGCTCCAGATCTCCAGACATGGACATCAACTCTGATCTTGTGACTAATGGGCCTCAAAACGTTAATTCCCCTTTCTCTAGCGTACAGCCCTTCAGAGGGCCAAAGAACCCTTCTGGGGAAGACATTTGCCATGGTTGCTCCTTGGGACCCATCCACATTTCAGTACATCAGTTCTGGATCTGAAAACTGTATGAGGTCTGGCAACCAAGCAAAGGATCCTGATTTTTTTTTTAAATTGCAGAGACAACCCTCAGCCTCCTGCTCTGTTCTTGCTTTTTATGGTAATAGAAGTTAATCAGCACCCTTGCCAGCCTGTTCTGCCCCGAGGGAGACTATGCTCTATTAGCTATCTCCACAGCTCCTTGTGGGTCAAGCCTGGCGTTGGCTGCAAGGATGACCTTGCCAGTCATTATGGTAATTGTGGCCTGCTGGCTTCTGGCAGTTAACCAGCACCACCTGGCCTATCTTACTTCAGGGCTCCATTATGACCGAGGATGTTAATGAGACTGTTCTGCGGCTGCTCTCCCAACGGCCATTCCTGGCCTGCACAAGAGTCTCCACCAAACTTCTTAGTGATGGACGCCTCTGTCACAGTGTTGTGCTGACAGCTTTGGGGGAATGGTGTATCCTTGGGGTCCTCATGGTGAATACCACTCCGATGGGCCTTTTGGTCTCAATTGACGTATCTGTCCCAGCATGCCCACTTAGCTCAGCCTCCTTGCCTCTTTCTCGTCTGCCAGTGCAGCTCTTTGCTGAGTCTACTTTTCCCCTCCATTTCTAAGAGCCATCTCATTAGCATATGTTCCCTAACCCTGGAGGTCTGTTTTAGTCTCTTAAGACAGTTAAGATAGAATATCACAGACAGGGACTTCAACACCGTATTTATTGCTCACAGTTCCGGTGGCTGAGTCCAGGATCAAGGTGCTGGCAGACTTGGTGTCTAGCGAGAGCCTGCTTCCCGGCTCACAGATGGCTGTTCTTCCCCAGTCTTCACATGGCAGAAGTGACCTGGGAGCTCTCCAGGGCCTCTCGAGCGCACAAAGTTCATTCCCGACAGCTCCAGTCTCCAGACCTAATCCCCAACCTAAGGCCTCTGCCTCTAAATACCATCAAACTGGTTTCAGTATGGGTTTTGGGGAGACCTGTTGTTTATAGCAGAACTCTTATTAGCATATTAAATACCCAGTATTTGAGAAAGGCCATCAATAAATTCTTGGTATTACCTTCTTCCTCTCTTGAGAAAACACCTATAAAGTTCAATGCCAGGTCCCTCCCCACTCCCACTTCCCAGTCCCTGCCAGTACATACCTGTTGAACCATACCAGGTTTTAGGGAAATAGCAGCATGTCTCAGGTGGATTATGCTGGGATTTAACTCAGTGATTGGCTTGGATACTGGTTGGTAACTGGTTTGGTCGCCAGAAAGCTGGGAAATGTAGGAGAGGAAGACTGTTGTCTCATGGAAAAGGTGTGTCAGCAGCATCTTCGAGTGCCACAAATAGGCTGTCGCTGCCTAGAGAGGGGCTTGCGAGATCTAAGGGGGAACGGCTGGGTCACCCACCCAGATGACCCAATCCTATCCTCATAATCCTCACCTTCCCTGCCTAAACATTCAACGCTCCAGTGTCTTCAGAGTCCGAAGATTTCAGCCTGTGGTGCAACGAGCCTATCTTCCCATCACAGGCGATAAAGGTCTCCTTATAAGCTACCACAGAGGTTTCCCAGCTCTCACACATTTAACTGCTTCTTAGCCGTTGTTTCTCATTCTCCTCTGCAAGGCTTCAATACAGCTTAACAGAAAACAGCCAACTCTGCTGTCTTTATGGGCATTATTCCTCCCGTAGTTTTCAAATACCTCTATGATCATACCTACCAAGGAGACGTAATTTCTTTTTTCTCCAAGGAGACGTAAATTGTCCCATGTCCACCTGGTGAAATCCTCAGTAATGAACTTGTAGCTTTATGAAGGGGTGATGAAAAGTGTTCCATCTACCAAACATCTTTGTATCAGGTACCAGGGGAGTTTCTCCCAATATCAGCAACCCTGAGTTACAGTGGGGTTACATGTACTGCAGGAGTTTTACTAGGGTAAATGTTAGAAAATGGGGGTGCAGCTGGGAAAGAAGCAGTAGACCATCACTTCATGTTGCATAGCTGATCCCAGGTGAACGCGTGAAGGGAGGCTGGACAGAAGTGTCCTAGATGCCATGTAGTGTTAAGGAAGGCGTGGAAAGGCAATGCAGGGTGCCCCCCAAGTCCTAGGAAGCCAACAGAGAAGCCTTCTGTCTCCCAGAAACTGGGCTGCCTTAGTAGCTCTGCATTCTCAGTCACCAAGTTGTGAAAAAAGCAAGGTCACAGCACAAACATAGTGATGCCTTTCAGAGCATAACCGAGAGGGTCCTTGCTGTGGGGGTCTTTGAGGTGTGTTCTCATAGCATCTCATCACCCTTGCAAGAGGCAGAGCTGGGATTCAAACCAGACAGACTGCTTCCAGAATATCTGCTGTTAGCCACTGTACTAAGAAGGTGTCTCTTAAGAGCGGCAGGGGTCTGAAGCACAAGCCACCTAACATGTCTGTGATGAGTCTCTGGGTGAGACTGACAAGAATGAGTAGGTTCCTCTAGAAAGCATTACTTGTTGCTAAAGAAAATAAAGTGGGGAAAGGGCACAGGAAGACTAATGTGTAAGAACATATTCAACATGCATCGTACACCTACACGAATAATTTATAGCCCCATATGTACTTTCAGTTTTCTGCGCTGTAAAAGGATTTAGAAACTTTGAAAATAACTGCAAAACAAATAACGACAACAGCGATTCCTGGACTGCACACATGGTAAGATGGTCAGAAAGTACTGAAAAAGCACTCACATTTGAAACAAGTTTGAAACAAAAAAAGGACTCAGTGATTTCTACTCCTTATACAATCTTATTCTGGCACCCAGCAACCAAAAATTCACCTAGCGTGTATGATTTAGCACTGGTTTTGAAAATTACTTTCTACCATGCTTATGGAGAGTGCACTTTCTGCACTTTCGATGTGTGTCAGACTGGTATTTGCAGGCTAAATGAGGAACTTAATCATTAATCACTACGTATAACATTAAATCCCTGGGAATCTGTATAAGCTTCTAATACTGAAACTTACTAGTGAATTCCATAGAACACCTTTTATAAAAGGTGGTTATGTCTACTAGTTTTGCAATAAATGAGTACTATCAATGCTATTTCATGAAAACCCAGGCACAGAAATGGCAAGAGAGTCCTTTCATTCAAATATGGAACTAGAACTATAAATAAAAACAGCATCTTATCCACCTTGATTCATTAATAAAAACTTTACTGCCATGGTATAGTTTTATAAAACCTAGGGACGAAGAGAATCACAAGTGAACATTACCAGCTGGATGAAGTCTGGTATTACTATTTGCTGGTTATAGAAAGTGGAAAATTAATTGAGGTTAAATCTAAAAATTAGGCCAAATTAAAAAAATTTAGAAAAACTCCAAATTCAAGCCCACATGAACCCATACACACAACTATTATTTATCATACTTTAAGACATATGTGACTCAGAATGAAGTTTTTGGATTTCAGACTGTTTCACTTCCTGACTTAAAGCTTTACAACACAAACTGTGAACTCAGCAAAAGCAATTTATGAATTTGGGGCCAGGATATGTCTCTAAGTGATGGTTTAGGGAACTATATTTATAGCCTGGCACCAGCAAATTTCTGTTCACTTTTAAAAACTAGATTCCAAATATACAGAGTACATTCTAAGGGTTGTCAAAAGCACAACTAGTCTTCAGATTACCCTGTGGGATGCAAGACAATGATTTCCTGTCTTCCCTGGTTCTGAAAGAGACCTAATAATAACACAAGACTTAAGAATATAAAAATTAGAATGGTAGAATAATTTTATTAGCAAATATTGTTAATTAATTTTATTAGCAAAAATTGCTATGTAATCTAAGTAGTACTTCCACATTCTGTATTGAGAATCATAGTGCTGGAACATATCTAAAGAGGGCATCTCGTCTGTTATATCTCAGGCATCTGTCAGGTTCTGAGTTTCAAAGACTTGATCCACAGGTTAACCACCCTTGCCTTATTTCACCAAGGACTTGATTTGACTTACTACACGAACATGTACAGTAAGACGGAGACAGGCTAACCATGAGGAAAAACATATTTAAGAAGAAATGCAGGAATGCCGGTCACGCTGGACGTTAAACATGAATTTTTAATTTGGCTCTGGAACTTCCTGACTGCCAAATCAAGAAGTGAAATTCTTTCTGTCAATAAGTTGCCTTCAAAATTTACTTACATTCACATTTAAAAAATATCTTCAATGTGTTTATATGAAGGGCACTGTATAATATAGAGGACAATGTCCCCAGTTTTAAATATATATAATGCTATATATACTATATATATAATTATATTAATTGAAGTTAACATGTTTTCATGTTAACATGTTTTCCATGGTTCTCTGAGCAGTTTGCTTAGGTGAAGACGCAAGGTATCAGAATGCTAAGTGAAGGTGACATGTTGCTAGCGTCTGTTTGTGCAATACATACCATTTTTATGCTGAAGGTTCTTGATTCAGGGATTAGTTTCTCCAACTGGGCAGTAATTTTTAGTTAGCGGCGAGGAGACTCCAGCACAGAAAGAAAAGGTGATTTGACAAGGCTCATATAACCATATCATTTAGGGACATGGTCAACACTAGAGGCTCTAGGTTCAGGAGGAGAGCTTAGTGTCTCTCACAACTTTAAGAGGACTGCACAAAAGGCTCTCAGAGGATTTAGTGGACGTTTCACATCTCCCAAAGGGGGCCCTCTACAGGGAATTAATTTGCTATACCTGTCTGCAGAGCACATTCTTGAGATTTAGTACTGTTAACAACTTTGGTGCAGAAGCAGCAGAAGCATCCAATTTTTCCTATTATGTTAACCAAACTCTATAAACTATCCAAAGGATACAACATATAACCACTTGGACTGTGTGCAGACACAGAAGATTCTTAAAGCTCATAAAGGGCCATTGGCAGCAAGGAGTAATCAAGGAAATAATCACTTGCTTTCTAATCTAAGTAGTTCTTCTACATACTGTATTGAGAATCACAGTGCCGGAACGTATCTAAAGAGGGCATCTCGTCTGCATATACACTCTTACCTTGTTTTCAAAGATCTCTATTTAGATCTCTAGTCTAGCTTGTCCTTATCTTGAATCTTTGCACCTACAGTCCAGGACTAACTCCTTTTATCTTATCAATGAAGGTGATGAATCACTATGTTCCTTGTACATACTTGGATGTCATTATGTACTGTCTTTCATTATCAAGATAACCACAATTATTTGCACCTTCTCTCAAACATCTCATTTACTAATCTTTAGACTCCTCTTATTGATGCATCCCTTATTTCTTTTGAAACATACTAAAATTGCTTAGTACTTTAAGGAGTCTCACAAATCTCTAGAATCTAGAATAATTCCCTTAAACAGGAACAGTTTTAAGTAGCAATGCTATACTGCAAAAACAATATTCTATATAAAGGAGTAAGGGTTCTCATGTGACTTATATTCTGGTGGAAAAAAGACAATAAACCAGTAAAACAAATAAGATGTTAGAACGAGTGCAGGATGGGAGTGGTGTGGGGGGAACAATAGGGGTAAAGAGGTCTTTTGTGAAGAGGTAGAAAGAACCTGAGCAGAAACATCTAGAAGGCAGTAGCTATGCAAAGATATGGGGAAAATGTTCCGAGTCACTTTGGTTAAAGTTTACTTTACTATGATACACTTACACGTGTTCCTTCTGAATTATCACCTAGCGGTGCTTTCCACTAGTCTAAAGACTAATTGTAATAAAAAGCTTTCATTACTTCGTCATCAGTGCATCCCATATGTTTGAAAAGCATGTCTTCTAGTTTAAACAAGTATTTTGTAATATTAGCTATTAAGTTTAGGATCAGTTTCTGCCAAATAATATCTAAAAATGGGTAAAAAATAACTATTAAAAAATTCTTGGTGCTACTGGTCAGGCCTAGATGAATTTTTTTTAGAAAGTTCTAACTGGGTGATAATTCACAGGAAATTGGCTGTGTCCACTCACTGAGAAGGTGAGGCTGACGGGATGGCAGCCAGAGGGCATCAGTGATGGGAGGGTCTAGCAAGCATCCGGTGGAGAAGGTAGTCCTTCTCCAGGTGGATAGCTAGTCCATGGGGGTGAAGAAACATCAGTGGCAAGATTGCAGAAAATATGACACAACACACTAGCTCTTTGAGGCACGCTGCCACCACCTGGGCAATAGGCAGCTTTAAATTATGGTTAGATTTTCATTGTGATTATCAACTAGTTAACAATTATGGAGTTAAAAAAAACAGGTTCACTTTATGAAGTCTGCATTTTTGTTAAGTCTTGGGACACTAAACAGAACAAAGATGTTGATCAAATGTGCTTTGATTCTTCTCCACTTTTTAAGCCTCTGGCTCCTTATCTGTAAAGTGGGTGCAAGAGTATTATCTTGGAGGCCTGTTTACTCTTGGGATTAGTGAAAACAAGATGTGAACTGTCTAGTTCAGCACCTATCCATGGTAAGGACTCAAGAGATAGCTTTTAAAAAGTATTATTCTTCAGTATGCTCTTTTAAATATCATTAACATATATATTGTTATTTTTTAAATCTAAAAATGTGCCTATTAAAGAATGAATTTGTACTGTTTCAAAAGAAGGAAAAATTCACAAAATGAAACTAAGGGAAGAAACCAATTCCATCAAAATAAACATCTGAAGTGTTGCTGTAGGAAAATTAGCACAAAATGTGGAGGTGAGAAAGCTCTCAAAATCTTTAGTCATCTAAATAGAATTTGTGAATATAATCTGATTATAAATCAAGTTTTACTCACAATTTTGATATGAGTTAAGTTTTAAAATGCAACTTTGTATCATCCTAAGGAAAAAGAATTTTAAGCAAATGATAAAGCCTAGGATTTACCTTCTGAGAAAAACTGTTAGAATTTTAAAAAAGGCTCCATCTTCAAAATACAACTGCAACAGAGTGCACTAGTGATGACTGGGCTGGTAGTGTTCTATGCTACACAAGAATTATTATAATTCAAAGGCTCTGTAGTAGTATATGGTTTAGCTGATATGGTTAAAGCCACATGAATGTTTAAGATTTTATTTCTTAAAAAACAAATACAAGCGGACCATGTTTCCTTGCTCTACGCTGATATTCGGATAGGCACTGAGAACAATAACCCGATTAAGAACCTTTTCTAAATAAAAAATAAGACCTTAAGAAAACTGGCTATGATTGTTCCACTAAACCCTGACCCTGCTGCTGTTTATGAGGCTAAGTCAGAAAAATGGCCAGCTTCAGTCTAGTTGACAGAAGTTTAAAGCTGAAAGAACTTCAGAGATTGCCTAGTATGCTTTCACATACTGAAGGGGAAATAGACACAGAGTACTAATCAGAATATACAGACCAGGAGAGACAAGGTCTGTAAATATCAACTCAAGGCAGCAACAACTCACTACAGAAAGCTGTTCAGTGTCTAAACAGCCTGATACTACTTTTCACTAGGGCAATGCAGGTTGCAGT
Source organism: Uropsilus gracilis (assembly GCA_004024945.1). Taxonomy (NCBI): domain Eukaryota; kingdom Metazoa; phylum Chordata; class Mammalia; order Eulipotyphla; family Talpidae; genus Uropsilus; species Uropsilus gracilis. Next base: position 20,469 of record PVHY01021189.1, read on the forward strand.
AAGAGCTCAGCTGAGGCAACTTGTAGGCTCTTTCATGCTTAGAGCTGGCGGTATAATAAAAGCTAGGCCAAAAACACTAGATTTGAGAAAGCCTGAGTGGAAATTAGCCAGTGGCAAGGAGTTAGAGACTTCCACCTTATGTGTCTCTCCCTCTGGCCTAAGACTCCAAGGTGCTTAACAAGAAATGCTGCAAACTACTGGAAAGGTGGGAGTTATGTAAAGTGTTTAGCCATTCAAATAAAGCACACCATACACTGGCTCCGGAGAGTAGGCGGTTAAACTCTGACCCTCTTCCTGGAGTTACGATTTGGCAAGGTAAAAAACAAACAAAGCAACTAAATACATCAAGTTACCTCCAGCAAGTTTTCAGTACACATAATCCAGCGACGGAGGCTGCTTTTTCTGGCTACAACAGGTACAGGCTAGGTCCAAGTAGCACAAGCTTTGAAACCATCATCCAAGTTTTCAAACAAGAATGAGTAAGAAAACAACTGCTGCTAATACAACATACAAACATGAACATATGCCTAACGAACAGTATTTTAGATCATTAGATTATTTGCCAAAAGCCTGTTCCCCGGAAAATAAGTGACTGTTGTTATACCTAAACTAGTTAAGCCTGTCACAGCTTGCTCTCAAAGAGAACATTCTACAGAGTCTTTCAAGAACACAAAACGGCTTGACTTGGCACACAACAAACAGTCAAGAGGTCTTGCAACACTGGCCGAGGGAGTCAAACAGGCGTCAGGGCAAGCGATCGCAGTTTGGTTACCGACCAAACCAGAGCTAATCTCCCAGTTCCTGCAGAAGCCAATACCGAAGCAATCTCACCGCCTGCTGACTTTTGCATCCCTCTATTTGTGCCCTCTGCGGGCACTCTCTGCCCAAACGATCTAATTCTTTGCCAAGGTGACTTTGGCCGAGTCTCGATCGTTCTTTTGTGAACGAAGTCAGCCTCTCAAACGAAGAACCACCATCAACAAGAAGCCGTCTGCAAACAGCAAAGCTGCAATTAATTGCCCTGAGTAACTGGGTTCGGCGGATCCACCTGGGCCCAGCGGTGAGGTCTCCTCCACGCGAGGATGACTACTTTGCAAGCAGAAGACGGGGCCGAAGGGGCTGGTGCGGACCAGAGAGAACTCGCCAGATGCGTCGAGTCGTCGGTGGCCGTCACCTTTACTTGAGGCGGTTGGTGGGGCCCGACTCCTCTCTGGATGCCGCTCTCGGATCTGAGATTCCGGGGTCCCGGCCTAGTAGGGGGATGGGGAGTGACCTCAGGGGGGCAAAGGGCGAGGCCCTCGCGGGGCCGGACCCGCTCCTCCAGGCCGGCGCATCCCAGGCCCGCTTTTTCGTCCGGGCCGGAGGCGGCGAGCTGGGCTCCCGGCCACAGCCGCCACAACCGCCCCGCGTCCCCTGCTCCGCCTCACCTGCCGGTCCCCGGAAACCCCGGCGCCTTCCGCCCCGCCCCCGCTCCGCCGGGTCCCGGGACTCCCGCCGCGATGGCGCAGCCGGAAGCTGGCCTCGACTTCCTCCGGCCCGACCGGCGGGGCCGGTCTGTGGGCGGGACTGGGGAGCCGCGGCTTCCGCCTTCCTGCTTCCGGCCTGGCGGTGAGTTGGGGTCGGGGTCCGCGCGCGCGGCGCGAGGCGGGGGTCGCGCCCGCGGCGGCGGCTGTCGCCATGGCCTGGCCGAGTGGCCGCGGCCCGACGGCGCCCGGTGTGGCGGCGCCGATTGGGGATCCGCGGCCGCCGAGGCCGAGAGTGGGGCGGACGGGCCCGGCGTGGCGGGCGGGTGGAGGGGAGAAGGGGAGCCCGGAGGACCCCAGGAGGCGGCGGCGAGCGGGGTGACGCGCCTCTGTCTGCACCCTCCGCCGTCTCGCGGGCCCGGAGACCCAACCCGGACGGCCCTGGCCGGGAGGGAGCTTAGCACCGCCCCGCGAGCGAGTGGGAGGCGCGCGCGTCTGGGCCTCAAGTTGCGCCCGGGAGGTGCGTGGCCGGGGACCGTCTCCCCTTCCCTTGGGAGCGGCTAGATTTTGCCCGGAACCCGGTCCTTGTCGCTTCGGTTGCTCGTTATTGCAAAGTTCCTATCTCAGTGTTGGCATTACTTAATTCACTTAATTACTTAATTCACTCTTGGGCTGGAGAAGCGGTTGGTGACGCCAGGCAGTTGGGAGCAATATTCTGTTGTTGGCGGGCACTAGGATGTGTCTTCAGCGGAACATACGAAGAAACGAGGAAGACATAATTAAAACCAGTGGCAGTTTTTCATGAGGTGATGGGATTGGGGTGATTTATATGTTGCTTATTTTTCTGTAAAGTCAAATTGTACAGAAGGGATAAAAACTTGAAAGAGTAAGGCTAGGTAGGGGCTTTGTCATTTTGTAGCTGGTCCTATAAACAGTTGACTTCTGTAGTATTGAAACCTTCACGATCTAGGAATGGATATGCGGTAACATCAGTGAGCTCACGCGTCTTTTTATGTCCTTGAGCTTCATAAGTAATTTTTGTGTCGAAATAAACAGTGCAATACTTTATCCCTAGTAATTTGGATTTCTTACAGGTCATTTGCAGTTGTGGCAATCTTATTCCTCCAGTTTAGGGAGAAATAGATATGAAATGTCTGTAATATGCCAGCCATCCATACCAATGACAGACATGCTCCATATAGGTTATTACACCTATATTTGCGACTTTTAATTATCCTGAAAGTTGTGATTTGTATTTATTCTCTTCAGCCCACCTATCATACAGAATTTAAACTCTCAGAAGTCTATGTTAAAGCAGACACCAGCCAAGGATCATCTCCAATTGTGATTGCCTGACTAATCCCAGGACAAAGGAGATAACTACTCAAGCATAAGGTAGATGATATTTAAAATCCCAATCAAAACTGTGACTGAATATAAACCCATTTCCTACCGGGGTATTCAATTCCCCATTTGGAATAGACTTCCCCATTTGGAATAGATGGCAACAGAAAGACAAAAGGTTGAAAAGCTTATGGGGCAAAATAGAATCCATCCAAATCTACACCATCCTCATCTGCCACATGGTCCTCCAGTACCAGCTCAATGTATGGCACTTGCTATGGTTATTTTTATCATTTATTAAATTCATTTTCATTCATTTAACTATATCCTTGTATATGAGTTCTCCAGGCTGAAAGAGGGTGTAAATTAGTATGTTCCTTTGGTTTCTGGCTATGCCCTTGAATGTGGATGTTTCCAGAACATCCTCACCCTCTCCTTTTCAGGCCTGGAAGCCCCCACCTTCTCCTACTTTGCTCCAGGCATTTCACCTATGCTGTGGCTTGTCCTCTTCAAACAGCAAATTTCATGATTACTTTTGTTAATTAGTACTTAATAGTTACTAGACTATGGCAGACAAAATTCAGCTATTTCCTGAAATGAGTGTATGAAACAGGATTCTTTTAAAAAATCTGCTTACAGTTTGCCTGAATATTGGAAGCTTATGAGAGTGCATAGTTCTTATGACAGATTCCACATATTTTTTACTTTATTCTCTGATACCTTTGCTTCTTTTAAACGTTGTTATTCTTATGATTGTCCTACCTGAATTTCTTCCTAATTGGAGATAGCCATATTGAAAGAGTATTAATTAGTACTTTACAAAAAAAAAACAACTTATGATTGATTATAAAATAGAATTCTTAGTTTACCAATTGTCTGTATAATGTAACTTTTTCAAAATTTGATTAATCACATAGTGTTTTCTGTTGTTTTTCCCTATCTCTTTCTCTCCTTCCCCCCTTTTTTCTAAGACTGCTAAAAAGATGTTTGATATCAAGGCATGGGCTGAATATATTGTGGAATGGGCTGCAAAGGACCCATATGGCTTCCTTACAACAGTTATTTTGGCCCTTACTCCATTGTTTTTAGCAAGTGCTGTACTGTCTTGGAAACTGGCCAAGATGATTGAGACCAGGGAAAAGGAGCAAAAGAAGAAACAAAAACGTCAAGAAAATATTGCAAAAG